>JAHZMV010000899.1:0-18405 GCA_027743765.1 Coecobrya sp. COE2
AAATGAATGGTTGGCAGTTTTTTAGTAAAATAAGTTGACGAGACTGTTCAACAAACCGTGTTGATTTTCAATTATTTTCAGAGTATTTTTTTTCTGGAAAAAATTCTCTTCCTTACAATTGAGTAGTTTATGAATGCTAGAGGTTCTTGGTACAACAAGAATATTTTGATCTTAACCGATTTTTTAAATAAAATGATGACTTTTTAAGCTAGGGACTATTTTAATAATAACAGTTTATAATTTGTAATGACGACGTTAGGTACACCATTTCCATTCACCGAGTAGTTACATGTAAAATCCAGTTTAATGACAGTGTATTTTTCCTTAATAGATCAAAATAACTATACTACACGTACCCAACATATCAAAATTGACTAAACACCCGAAAATGAACACGTTTTAATGAAAACATATTAGCGCTGTAGAATTTAATGACAGAAATGAATTTGTCCAGGGAAGACTTACGAATACACGAAAACAAAAACTAATAACATGAAGGAGTAGTAAATTAAAGTGTTTGTCTCTCTGTATGCCTTTAGAACGTGTAGACATGATAATTAGTCACTTTTGTTTACAATATATAGACCTGAGATTTCACTAACAATTTTTATTGAATTTATTTGGTTTTCTATCTACGTCAAAAATGGCACAAGTACTAAATAACCGGCATAGCATCATTAAATTAGCAGTATAACATTATTATTTTATTATAAACGTTTAACAATAAAGCGCATTAGTTTATTCACATTGAAATATACAAAGTTTCCGAACTTAGCAGTACAGATACAAAGTACAAACTTACTTTTACTAAATTTTCTACATACAGTAAATAACATGTGTGCATATTGGAATAATTAATTACATTGCATTAACAATACATTACCAGCAAATGCGATAGATTAACCTTAAAATTTCATTTACTTACACAGAATTAGTAAATGTTCAAATGATCAGCATTATAAATTCTATACAAACAGGTTGAATTATCTATACGTAACTGTATTAAAGCGTACGAAACGAAAAAAATGGTGTAAACTACAAAGTTGAAATAAATAGTCTGTAATCTGTAATTATGCAACATTTTAGTTGTATAAATAAATTCATGGAACAAAATACGAGAGCGACTGATATTTTCTGCTTAGTTTGGAGTGATAGTTTCAGTACTTTTGACAAAGTCAATCTGAGCGTACGTTACGCTGCTAGCTTTGGACTGAGACACGGCTGAACTACCACAGGAGGATGATCCGGGCGCTGGACCACCTGAGGAATAACTACGCCAAACAGGTGGTAAATGTTCGATAGCTGCGTATGTTACTTTTTTCTCGTCCTCCAAAGCGCTAGAAGCTGTAGCTGCATGCAGAGGTGATCTTGGCGGTGACTGAAAGGGGGTTAGGTTGTGACTTCGCGACTCTTGTTTCTCGGGGAATTCCTCGATTCTCGAGAGCCCACTACTTGTTGAAGATGACGAAGTAGTGGGGGGAAGTGTCGTGGAGTGATCTATTGCTAAAGAACCGATGGTACTAGAAGAGGAATGATGACTGATGTGGAGTGGCGAATGTGAAGGGCCAGCTTTCGGTAGGGCTGCTTCCACCTCTTGCTGTGTTTTCACGCTCATGGAGGAGTTGCTACTGCTGTTACTGTGGGCGCTAATTGTACTCAGATTACTGCTACTACTGAGACTTCGAACAAGCGGACTTGTAGCAGCGGAAGCACCCTCATATTTACTGTTTGTTCCACTGAAGGATAACGAATGGTGATGATGACTATGATGTTGGTGATGGTGCGGGTGGTGATCGCTCAAAGTGGGAGTTGACGGTGTTGAGTTTACAGAGAAACGACTCATTTTGCAAGCAGACGGGCTCTCATTTGCTCTAACCACCACGGGGGAGGGTTGTCGATTGAGAAAGCTGTTTTTTAAATTGCTTATAGTCTCGTGATGGTTTGATGCGGTGCTTGTCTTTTGTGGATGACTTTTGTCAGATGAGGAGGATGAGATGGCAGACTTATTGTTGGAAAAATCCATGTCAAGATATGCTCCCTCATCGTCGAGCTCTTTGAGTTTCTTGAGATCCATACCGGTCATTTTGGTCAGGATTGAGGAACCACTTCCTGGAGAATTATGTTGATACGTGACTACATCGTCAGGATTTTTCGCTTTCTGGATTGAGATGGGAGCGGATGTAGCATAGGTGGACAAGGACGCTGATGCTGGCCCAACCCCATTCATAATACAATTTGTGGTGGTCATAATGGCTGACTTTGGTGATTCCACCATTTCAGATTTTGATGGAGGTGTGTCCCTGCCTGTTCCGCTGATAAGGGCTTTGGGAACAGGACTGATTTTTGTGATGCTGCCGGATCCAACAACTGAGCCAGTTGTAGTATTATTGGTAGGATTTCCGTTGGGGCCTGGAAGAGATCGTTTGCGGCTCTTTGACTTGTTGTGTGAAAAGTCAAGTTCCATCAGATCGGAGTCGTTTGACTCGCTCCCTGTATGGTTATGTGATGACTGAATGTAAGTGGCTTGGGAACCACCAACTGGAATTTGACCATGATGGGCGGATGACGTTGAGATAGTTCCCGTACAAAATTTATGTGGTGGCCAACGTCCCGTTGAACCACTCCAAGAGCTGCTCAGAGGGGGAGCGGGAGATTTTCCTCCACAACTGACTGGTGATGCGAATAATGCTGAGTTTGGATTTACAAAGGGTCGTTTTGCTTTCGAACCAACGGACATTGCCCGAATACGGAATTCTTGAACAGCTTCCAGACGGTTCTTGCCCGAGCGACTCTTTCCCATTGACGAAGTGTCGGATCTTGAGCCAACAGAATAGGCTCTTGTTGGCCTCATGGAAGTCGTATCATCAAAGTCATCTGTGAGGTAAGAGCTGACTTTTTCCAAGGGAAAGTCGGATGAGGGGGTTCCACTCTGAATTGACTCACTACTTGCAGGAGACATTCTCCTAACATCTAATGAGATAAAATGTACAAATCATAAAATTAGTACAAAACGGTCATTTCAACCTTCACAGAAACTGAAAAGTTTTAAATTGCATACATACGCACCTTCATTACTAAGGTTCAGTTTTCTTCCAAAATCCATATCCAGGTACTGATCGTCTAATCCAGTTGTTGAACCAGCAGTTGAGCACCCACCAGACTCACATCTCCTATAATTCAACAATCATTATTAATCATTATTACATTCGTAAAAACCTTTCACTTAAATTTGTCCAAGTTTTGGCTTTTAATAAAGCTAAAAAATCACGTTTTTCTTACGTGTTATGAGAAGTTGGATTCATAGGTACATATCCATCGTGTTCCTCAATTAGACTCGAATTGCGACTATGAGAAACGGAAATTTTACCACTAACGGAATTCTTAATATTAGAGGTTGAGGTACCACATCCTGTAAAAATCATCGTAATTAATGGCTTATTTTAGAAATCTTTTTTCAATACATTGCATTCAAAAGCTGAGGAAGAAATTCTATCAATTCTTACCAGGACTCATTGGCATATAATTATCAAAGGGACTCATCGGACTCTGCATCTCCATATAACTGGAAGGTGTCTGAGCCGTTGAGCTGGTGGAGTCCTTGCTTGCCACCGAGGTCTCTACATAGTCACTCGTATCCTGGTTCAATGGCAGGGTAAGGCTACTCAAACTGTTTAGACTAGTTTGTTGCTCATCGCCCGGATTCCAAGGCACATACGACTCGTCGTCTTCGTGACTCTTGGAATAACCCGATTTCCCCTGAAGAGCCACCCCCGCCATAGAGATTGCTACTACTCCTTTGCCCACTATGATGATTGTGAGCAGGGTGATGGTTGTTATTGTCGTAATCAATAGAATACGAGCTTGATGCCGAATCCGTCCCTGTGGAGCACAAAGGACTGCTGAAGGCAAAGGATGGCGTTTAGATGACTCATGATTGGCACAGGTGGTGACATTCCAAACCCTCCAGCTCCCGTCCCGGTTGTTCTTGTTGAGAAGGATGAAGACATCGAGTCCGTCCTTCCACGGCAAGTGGACATTGAACCGTCAATGGAGTTTATACGCGTCATTCCAGGAGGGGCGCTATTGTGGAAAGAGCTTGTTCGGGAGCCCAGGGTTTGATCATTGTTCCACGTGTACGTTCTGTGACGTCGGGAATCTCGGTCGCGGGGAATCAAGTCTTCTTTTGAATAGTTTTGCATTGCTCTGCAAAAAAGAAATCATAAATAAATTCCATGTTTTTTTCCTGCTCATTCCAATTTGTGCCCATTCATATACGCATTTTCTCATGCTGACAAAACAAATTAATTGTTCATGTGTCATGATTAATAGCCTACTTCTCTCTGTCTCTGTCCCAACCTATTCATTCAAATTACGTAATGACCTGCATTTTATCTCTTGCATTGCGACTGTACTCTGTACTGTACTGTAGCTCACGAATGAACTGTATGAACATCTTGGCTCTTCCAGTCAGTCAGTCACAATCACGTGCAAACAAAGTAAACAAGACATGATATGTACGTTTAAGAAGGACATGATCATCACATCTTGACTTGACGATATCATAATATGATGACGTGGACAAACAGAGTTGCAGAATGGAGGAAGTGTTTATATTTTAATGACAAGTAAGTATCAAATCAAGGAAGTTTATGGAAGATGACGGACAGACGGATTATTACTACGCCAAGTCAGATTCCACTCCATCATTCAATAAACCACAACAAATCCAATCTGCTCTCTGTTTATTTTTCTGGGGACGGAAATACGTGACATTCATTCATCATTCACGTCCTCATCATCACATCAAAATCTTTGTACATACATTCACTTTATGATTCATGTATAGCAACTCCAATAATATAAATCCACTTCATTTCTTCACTTTTTATATACTGTTCATTATGCTGATGATGCAATCCACAATGGCCCTTCCTTTCAATCAAAACTTTTTTATCGTCAAGATTTCATCATGAAAATTTCCCCGCCATGGCTGCCCAACGCGTTCATTAGGTCATCTGAATAACGCCAACCACAATTAAATAAAACTAATGAAAAACATTCTTCAACGCTTCTTCGTCTTCCCACACAAAACGGGAACAGACTATTTTATCTACTGCGCACATACAGTTTGATCAATGTAAAAGTAAAAAACGCATTTTGACAGGTTTTTACACAACAACGCAAAAAAATCTTACCAAGTCATCAACATAGCACTATGCATTCTCAGCAAGATTATAATCATTACTGCTGCATATGCTACTAAAGCAGTTCATCAATCACAAAGTAGATGAATGACCTGCAACTCCTGAACTGCAAAAAAGACATTCATATTTATGTTATGGAATTCCACAGGTGTGGTGGTGGTGGAATAAGAACATCCCTTTATTATATAAATAACTTAAGTATTCTTTAGCTTAAGCATAAATACACTTGAACGTCTCAGAAGTGGCTTTCCGTGCGCAGTAAGAACTACAACGCAAAAAAGCGAACAATGTGCACAAAATTCCTTTCACTCTAATAAATTTAAAGGGTTTATTCTCATTCTTATAGCATGTATATCTAGATACTAGAGATACGCCTCCGCTTTTCTGCGAAACTGCTCAAAAAGGGATAAATTTGCTGCACGCATAAACTATAGTATGGTGATAGGTATTTGAAAAAACGACGACGTGGAAGGATGCATGCCCTTCAACAACCTTTCCTACAACCACGCAGTTCACTCATAATAGCCATATAACAAATAAGCGCCATATAAATGCATGTAACATTCATCAACAAGTCAAGTCACTTGAGACTTTGTTGTAACTGCGTGGTTCTCGTGTACATAAATACATGAGGCCGCTATATAGACTACGCGTACAGATAGCAAGTACAACAGGAAGGACACGTCCATTGTCCACAAGTTCATAGTACAAAAAAAGAACATTCACAAATGGCATTGAATTGCTCTATTTTTTCTTTCTTTCCTTCCAAGAGATAACCTTATTTGACATGTGAGCGTAAAACAAACAAAAAAACGTAAACACATTCTTTTGACGATGCTAGTGATGAGCTACGTAGAAAACAGGAAAGCTAATCTGACAAATTCAAACGAATTTCAGTGAAGTTAAAGCTGGAACTACGTATAGGCGGATGAGCAAACTTAAGAGATACATGTATGTACATAATGGAGTCAATGCAAATGTAATGGTGCTAACTGCGCTTCCATACAATTATAGTAACTGTTTTTGCGACCCAGCCTAGTAACTGGTAATCCAATCCAGCTGGTTCCATCATCATCCATCCACCAGCAATGAGCAGACATCACAGACACAGCAGCGTCCTTCGAGTCATGCCACCAACCACCAGCAGAACAACAAACTTGCTCTGGTCGCTGGAATTGGAGTTGGTAAAGTGCGCAGTTAGAGAAACGAAGCTGGAAATACATGCCTTTGATTCCAAAACCTACTATTATGAAGTAGAAATATATGCATATTTATAAGGGCTTCCATTCCAGTTCCAGGTTGAAACGTTTTAGGCTGTTGGTTTAGTCTACACAATCCCATAACTCAATATGCAAGTATGTAGGTAGCCAACTGGGTCCTTTTGGTAGTGGTACGTAGTCCCGCAATCTTCTACGCAGTTGAATTAAGAGAACAACAACTTTGTTCCGTCCCACTTTACTTTGTACCCAATTCATTGTAAATTCCATGAATATGGATTTAAACAACGAAATTACGCCTCCACACACACAAACAGCTCCCGCTCACTCCCATCATTATCGTCTTTACACACATCCATATTTATAAGTGTGTACAGTTTGTAGTGTACACACTCTCTTTCAGGTGGTCTTCACTTCCAACGTATTTAACCAACCGAACCATCAAGAAAAATAGATTCAACGTGTTGTCTGGATTCGACTGAGTAGAGGAGTAAATACTCACTGGATTCCAGGAATTTATAATTCGCTTTGAATTTTAACCCCTTTTGGATTCCCCTTTCAAATATAATCAATCTACCCACGTTCACATCTCTCCTTCTCATCTTTCCCTTTTGACCTTTTCCACGTTAACTACTCATTTCATTTCTCTCTCAGCCTATCCCTTTACGCCTTTCTACATGTCAGTTTTCACTGTTTAAATATATATCCTATACACCTAAAACCGAGGCTCTTAATGTCATCTCCAGCCACACATTCAGGAAATTCATTTTCGTACATTTACAACAGTTTGCTGTCAACTTTACTACTTACAAATACTACAACAAATTACTGACGACGAAATAATATGTTATATAAAACAGCCAGACAACCCAACGGACAGAAATGACATGAGGCAATTACATGATTTTGCTTTGCCAAATCGCTTTCAAATTTACCTTATCGAAATGTTTATTCTTTATGATTATGACACTTCGTACCCAGTTCATGGTAGGTATTTGATTATGCATGAATGCATGCATACCTGATTATATGTAACTTCATAAAGTATATACCTACAACTTCTCCTGGACAGTTTTATCACAAGTTCACCAAAGGTCATAAAACATTCATTATATACCTCCTATCATTTACTAGTAACACTGATGTTTGCTGTATATAATGCTGTGTAGAGAATTTTCACTATCAAATTTAAGTCCATCTTAATCAGTATCAAACATCATCCCTCATCTTCATGAATAAATAATAGGATTGTGAATACTGTGATTGTACAGTTATCATCAAACTACATAATATAGACTTTTCTATACATACTTGGCATCATGGCATCTCAATCAACTCACCAAGCATGTTCATAAACGACTTAAGAGACATGCCTACATTGCATTGCAGTTTTAGAGCACAAATGACATAAAGTGGATAAACTGCCAACTAAAAGCCTACTATAATTACTAATGACAGTAAACTTGTTAGTTAGAAACAACACAGACTGCGAAGCCAAGTTTAAAATGAGAATTTAATGGAAATTAAATATTCTTTAAACTTGGAAAATGGTCAAGTACACTTAATTTTGGCACTTCCACACTCGCTCGCACTTCCTCTACATGCTACGGAAGATGGATCCTTGGAAGCTAGCTTCATTTACAAAAATGCTTATTAGCTTTATAAGCTTTGTCCCCTTTAAGGCTCTTTTGCAACTTACCTATTTAGGTATTTATAGGTCAACTTTTGTCGTGGAGTCTTAATTATAAGAACAGATCATAGATTTCAAGTAGTTAATACCAAACAATTTTAGCTTTAGCAAGTTTTCTCCAGTTTTCTGCCCATTTTATTATATCATGATACTGATTTAACTGAAATAATCGCCATCAAGTCATAATCATTCAATAGATTATCTAGTAAAAAGCAGGAAAGGAACTGGACATGGAACATGTTATCAGCATGAAGAGAAAATGATTTTTTATGCTGTTATGAAATCAATCACATAAAAAATTAGGACACAAAAATAGAAAAAAACGGGATCAGAGCCACTTTTACTTTAGCCAACATTCACGCGAGGATGAATACGATTTTGCAAACACATTATGCAGAGACGTTATTTTCCATGTTGGTCATGGGTCTGGGTCAATATTTTTTAGCTATGTATTTATATTAGGTACATATATCCATATCTAAATATTAACCACTTGACATTGGATTGGTTATAGTCATACATAATTTATACGAATATTGGACAAGTGTGTTTGGCCATGTTTCTTTTTTCTTTTTATTTGTTCATTTTGGCACATTACATACCTAAACATGACCATTATCACTTTTTATTATTATCATCATGAATTTCAATTAACTATAACGTTATATAACATCTCTGCTCTGGGAAAGTTATAGCATCGATGATTTGAAAACTAATAGAGACGCAACGTGACTAGAAAGAGTGGTGATGTAGGTGACGATCACTATGCTTTTATCGCACAGATAATATAAACATGACCAGCAAAAGTGTTGCTGCCTACATGAGCCTCGTACAATCTTTTTTATTGCGCAGTTCTTATAAAGCTGCAGCACGCTACTGGCACACTAACAACATTGCAATTTGTGTGCCTCACAAAAGTCACGTGTTTGAAACCGTTGCCACTGCGTATTTCAGTTCTGTATCAAGGTAGCCCGCAAAAGGCAGGAAGCATTGCTCATTTGAAACTTTTCTTTGTGTTTACATTTTGTTTAGACTGCTGCGCACAGCAGAATACCAACATAAAGAAAACCATGTTATAGACCTAGATGTAGGTACACAATGTTCAGTCCCATTCAAGGTTGAGGTATCGACCTGTTTTTTTTATTTTGAAACTGTAACAATAAACCCATACACAGCCAACTTACTACTACGAACAGACAGAGTAGTGATCCCTTTTCTCTGTTTTTCTTGTTCTATATATCGTATGGATAAAATACAGTTTAAGAAAAATACATTACCTGCTAACAGGCTTACTTGATACGGACAAATCTCAAGGCTGCGCCCATAAACACAATAATATGCCAATAACGGCAATAAAAGCATAACATCATTTAATATGTATACATGTCTGAGTAAGCCTAACCTAGGCAAATAGCAACTGCATTAACCAATTCCTCTCATTATCCTTATTATATACCTGTATTTTTTATACATGTCTATCTATATGGTTATCCGACAAGGAAAAAGGAGAAAAACAAAATAAAAAGTAAAACGCACATTAGCCATATGCCGTTTTTTGCCAAAAAAAGAAGCAAAACAACACTTAGGCATGCATGAAGGCATTTCTACCCACATAGGTATATACATAATATTTTAACAGAGAGTGAAACGAAAACAACAAAAAGGCCAGCAGCTACCTAATTTAATAAGGAGGTCCATTTCCTATTATTTTGCAAAACCATCAAGTATAGGTATATGTTTTCGCTGTATCCAATAAAAGACGTTATGGTAGACATGTAAGGATAAATAGCACCTTGTATAAGGAATAAAGTGTAAACACCACCTGTCCTTCATTGTCTGCCTACTCAACCCTAACTTTTTCTCCAGTCTGGTTCGTCATGAAACATGTATTTATCCACCACCATCACACTGGAGTTAGCATCGAAATTTCCAAACGAACGAAAATAACGTCAAACATCGCCCATTCTGTATTTCCATAAGACAGAAATAAGAAAAGAAAGGAAGTGGATCTGGGATAAATATAAAACATAATTATACTCTTTTTTCTACTACTTTCACCACAACAAGTCATGTCATTCCAAGGATCTTTTCGTGACTCTTATTGACCGCATCTGCTGTTCCGTCTTGACTACTTCCTATCCTCTTCCCTAACTTTCGTTTAAGCAGCACAATATGACTCTGATGATGACGAAGGAGAATAGAAAAGAAAGGAACAGAAAAAATAACAAGAGGGGATCAAATTTCCTAAAGTTTTCTATGATACGCTGGTAATAATTCCTAGTCTGCAAAATTAAGGAGGGAGAGATGATACCAGAACAGGACATGATACTTATTTGTGTGGTTATTAGTTAGTGAATTTACACATATTGTACTGGTATAATAATGTTTTGATGCTGATGGATGATCAGCAGGTTTTATGTTCCAGTAATATTCCATGAAAAGCCTATTTCATTAAAATAATACCCGTGTGTGTACCAAACATGCCGGATATAGATATATCCACATCATACCAAGCACAAATTTCTATAAATTCTCTATACACATAGGCACAGTATATGCAAAAGTGGAGTTACATGATAAAAGCGGTGCAGTGGTTAGATTCCAACTTCCAACAAAGCAGTGTGGTGGTGTCGGTAACTTGTGTGTTTACAACTACGCACACGAGAAGAACGCCTACATAAAAAAGTTAAATCCGTCCATACACTGATGGATGATCAGCAGGTTTTATGTTCCAGTAATATTCCATGAAAAGCCTATTTCATTAAAATAATACCCGTGTGTGTACCAAACATGCCGGATATAGACATGTACCAAGCACAAATTCTATAAATTCTCTATATACATAGGCACATTATATGCAAAAGTGGAGTTACATGATAAAAGCGGTGCAGTGGTTAGATTCCAACTTTCAACAAAGCAGTGTGGTGGTGTCGGTAACTTGTGTGTTTACAACTACGCACACGAGAAGAACGCCTACATAAAAAAGTTAAATCCGTCCATACGTCATCATCACAGTCCGACTCGTCCTTTTCTCCTCCTAATAAAACTAATGTTTTTCTCATCTTCAAACTACCTACTACATAATAGGTTACATATTGTAACCTTTCGGGTTTTCGTGCCATTATATTTTTGCATGCAAAATGTTTTGACACTATATTAAAACAACACAGCACGGGCATACATTCCAAAAACCACAAACAAAGTAGACGCATAACACGCCCTTACATCTTATGTAAGCAGGCGAAGATGGTCGGTTATATTACGACGATGACTCAAATGCGAGCGTTTTCTAAGAATATAATACAAGTTTGATTATGGGTCTACACAACGAAAACATTGTCGATAACAAAAAATGAATCATGTGAATCGTAGCCTGTCAACAAACAATTCCTGGTAATAATGTCAATTCGTATATAGAAACTTATGACATACATACAAAATTTCCCCTCTACTCTAGTCAGAATGGCAAAAAATTCTTAACATTCCAAAACGGCAAGTGAATACCAACGACGAAAACAAGCAACTTGGCTAAACTAGGATTTTGTTGTTTGAAACCGGATATGAGCAGTAGTGAGTAATCATACGAAACAGCAAAACAGCAATTTCTTTGCTTACTCCGCGTATCAGAAAAAGATGTACTATTACAACAACTACGTAAATACGTTGACAGCTGCTCTACTCTTTACAACTGCAAAACTGAAATGTGGACATTCTAATTCATTTTATTTATATGTACCTATATGTAGTATATCCCTATAAATATATTAGCTTTGATGCAACGAATCTACGCATTAAATCAAACATCACGATTGTCACCATCATCTTAAGATTACATTCACGCAAGAGCAATGCCTTTCACACGAAGAATATTTTATTTACAGTCATTGGAATTCTTAGTAGATACACATAAAATGTAAACTATAAGGTTGTTTGACTCATGATACAGTGATGATTGATGGCAAAAGGCGACATTGACAACTGATCCTGATGATGCTGAGCTACAAAAAAGCAACTTGATTCGGTTGACAAAATGGCAACGACAAACTTATTAGGAAAATCAACATGTTCATATCAAGAAACAAAATAAGGGAGAGGTATAGGAGTGCGTGAGCAAATTGACGATAATGCAGAATCAGTATTGCTGATCAAATAAGACATGCATCATATGTGGTTAATTATTAAGGAATTTTTAGGCCTACTTCGCTCCTCGACTATATATCTTTATTGGTTTCTAATATAACGCGTAACCCAATCGTCACACTTAAACATATCAACCAATTAGTCAACGAAACATGATCCCTTCGTCTTTGTTTTTTGCTCTTGTCAGAAGCAGAAAATGATCATCCAAAAGCTATAAAATCTACGGCATAATATTGAATCTATCTATTAGAATTTTATATAGCCGTTATCCAGCCATTTGTATTACCTTTTACACCTTCATTTAATATGCTCATCTCATAACAAAGAATAATATAAAGACAACGCATTCATTTATCATAAAAATGAAGAATTCACATTCAAGCAGCGCATTCCATAAAAACTGACGTAAGCATTCAGATTCAGACGCAAAGAGGTATGGGTTTTTATTTGGAATTTTTCATAATGCTATGATTCACGTCATTGTTTTAAACCCAAAAGCATAGTAAAACACAATACAAACCAGGGACTGTCATCTACAACTACCTTGTTGTGCATTGTGTCTACGTTGTACATACATACCTATTCAAAAGGTAATTGCAATAATTGCACACAGAAAATATTCATATAGGGAAAGAAAAAACAAAATAATAAACAGATCAAAGACTCCGTTCCTGTAATTCATAAATAATAGTCTTATTATCATCATCGTCATCAACACGCAGAAAAAATTAGCAGTGTACTATAACAATAGCATGTACACTCACTGCTACTACCTGACTGCCAGTGAAACTCATTATATTTCACTGCGCAATAATCCAAGGTAAACATCCCGACAAACATAACCACAATCCGCTTAGCAGAGCGTTCTCTTTCACCCCGTATGCGTCACTGCTCACTACTACTACTATAATCGTTTCTCTGTAATCATCTTGAAACGCTTATTCATTTAGCTCGTAAACAAGAATAATAATATAGTCAGTCAACAACAATGTATGTACTAGAAACAAACAAACAAAACAAAAAGCGTGAAATTAGATAAAGAAATATTTTATCCTCTCTATCTCTACTGACATCACTGACTGTAAGTAGTTTTTTTTATAATTTGCATGGAAAATACACCTAATCTTTCCCTCGACCTGTGTGTTTCTGTGAGTCGTTCATCAGTTCGGTGTAATCATCGTCGTCATCATATCATGCAATGCAAAGCAAGCAAGCAAAAATTTATAGTCCCTTTATTACTGTGAATCATTTATCAGCATCAGATTTAATACTGGGTTCTCTGTCGACTGTATAACAATAAGTAGCCTACTATACTATCCACCATCCCCACTAGTTTATTTCAAAGAAATTCCCTACCAGAGAAACAACAAAATACTCAAGTGATTCGTTAACCCCGCTTCATTCACTTCATCACACTTGACTCGACACTCAACCTAAACTGCATCTGAGGCTGCGCTCCTGTCACATTCAATTTTTGCTTTGTTTGTTACTAAACAAACCAACAACAACAACAACAACGCCATCATCAACTCCAAGCTTCATCCAACAGCCCCCAACAACAAAATTGTACGTATGTATGAAAATATGTTATATGTATGAGTATACAAAGAAGAACACGAAGAACTTTCAAAAATTTGTTGCAAACTTTTATACGACTATGATGATGGTGGGACGATAATACATAATAAACTCTAAACTCCTACCTGCACATGGGATTTTACTTTTTTGTAGCAACAGCCGCCGTTTAACACTGCAATCACTGCATTTTATGAAAAAGGATGAACGCTTTTAACTTAAATAATAATATGTGATTATTCTAATAATAAGTACTTTTACAAGAAAGAAAAAACCCTGCCACAGGGCAGAAAACAGTAAGTTCAAGAAAACAACCGCTCTACCGCATTCACAGTTCTAGTCAACAATGCATTCTCTTCTATATCCTTTAGAATTTTTGGCACTTTCATCATCTTTCTTCTTTCACGTCTTTCTATAACTTGAACAATGCAAATTTTGGCGGAAGAAGAAAAGACTTACACAAGACGAAGTAAACAAAAACAAGTTCAGAATATTTTTTTCTCAGAAGAACCAACAACAACAACTACCACTTACTTAACATTTTTTACGCGTAAAATATTACAAGTAAGTGGAGAAGAAGAAGAGTCAGGAATATCATATTTTTTTTCATTGGTATGCATAGCATAAAATTAATTTAAATAATCTTCAATATTGTAATAATTATTTGTAACCATCTAAAATACACGCATACAGTGTAGTCGATATTACAATTTTCCATTCTATAAACCGTGATATATAATTATTATCATCCCCAATCCCCACTATTCACACAGCGGCCAAAAAATATAATTGTTGCGCAGACTGTTACAGAAGCTCTACTTTGTT
This sequence comes from Coecobrya sp. COE2, assembly GCA_027743765.1. Classification (NCBI taxonomy): domain Eukaryota; kingdom Metazoa; phylum Arthropoda; class Collembola; order Entomobryomorpha; family Entomobryidae; genus Coecobrya; species Coecobrya sp. COE2. The sequence goes on from JAHZMV010000899.1 coordinate 14,652, forward strand.
GGCATTGTTAGCTCAATCTTTGTTTTCTTCCTTTGCCAAACTTGTGATGTTGTTAGTGGTGTACATGGCATACTCATATTTTTAATGAAAATTATGATCATCAAAAAAAAACAAAAAACAATACAAGGTCATTCTACAATTCTATGCTGCATGCTTGTTGATTACTATTATTATCACAACACGCTATACAAGCTACACTGTTACTTGCTCATCATAATCTCGTCAAAACACCAGCTATGCAACAGTAAACGAACTCGTCACTCGTTATTCTCGTTATTGGAAAGAGGCTCAGACATAACTAATTGTAATCATGGCCCTGACCAAAGGCACAGGTCGCAATCTATAAAAACTACATGAAAATGTAAAACAAGACTTGCTCTTTCTTATGCAATTAATTTCATAGATTGCGACCCCTGACCTTCTGAGATAATCGACTTCAAATTGAATGGATTTTAAGCAGGCTTATCATCGTTATGGTCATAGCGTAACGCATGTAGTGAGGTGGCGCTAGCGACTAGGATTTGAAATCATCACTAGCTAGTAAATATCACATGTTTTGCATTTTGGTGAGACAATTAAAGAGTGGTAAGATAATTAAAGAGTGTTGAGACAATTAGAGTGTTGAGACAATTAGAGTGTTGAGACAATTGGAGTGTTGAGACAATTAGAGTGTTGAGACAATTAGAGTGTTGAGACAATTAGAGTGTTGAGACAATTAGAGTGTTGAGTCAATTGGAGTGTTGAGACAATTGGAGTGTTGAGACAATTGGAGTGTTGAGACAATTAGAGCGTTGAGTCAATTAGAGTGTTGAGTCAATTAGAGTGTTGAGACAATTAGAGTGTTGGGACAATTAGAGTGTTGAGACAATTAGAGTGTTGAGACAATTAGAGTGCTGAGACAATTAGAGTGTTGAGACAATTAGAGTGTTGAGACAATTAGAGTGTTGAGACAATTAGTGTTGAGACAATTAGAGTGTTGAGACAATTAAAGAGTGTTGAGACAATTAAAGGGTGTTGAGACAATTAGTGTTGAGACAATTAGAGTGTTGAGACAATTAAAGAGTGGTGCGATAATTAAAGAGTAGTACGATAATTAAAGATTCCTGATATAATTACAGATTTGTGATATAAATACAGTGCTGAGATAACTACATTGCTGAGATAACTACAGTGCTGAGATAACTACAGTGCTGAGATAACTACAGAGTGCTGTGATAATTACATAGTGGGGAGTTAATTAGAGTTTGATTAAGTCATCAATATGCCGGTCGTTCGAGAGTACTGTAAGGAATGTGGGTGTTTAGTAAAAAAGGGAAATCGACACAGCGGGAAAGCAATGAAGGATAAGCTGACTGGAAGGATAAGCAGAGACGGCATGCCATATGAGGATACCGATTGGTTCTGTAACTCCTGCCGACACGGAATTAACCCCACTGGAAAATCTCTTAAATATCCAAAAACAAACTTTAACGAGCAAAGGGCATCTAATTTGGCTGAACCAGAAATTGATAATGGTAATGGTTTCGGTGATTGTGAGGACGAGGATCAGATTGTGGAAAACTCGCAGGATGGTCTGGGGAATGGGAATTCGGTATGTAATCAATACTACATGAGTTGTATATGTATTATATGTGCTAATTATGTTATAACTGAGCTTTGTATATGCAATGTATTATGTAAATAATAACTGGGCATTGTATATGCAGTGTGCTGTGTAATACCTGAGCTTTATATATGCAGTTGTTATGTATGTAATAACTGAGCTTTGTATATGCAGTGTACTATGTAATAACTGAGCTTGGTATATGCAGTGTGTTATGTATGTAATAACTGAGCTTTGTATATGCAGTGTACTATGTAATTACTGAGCTTTATATATGTAATGTGCTACGTGAGCAATAACTGAGCCCTGTACATTCACTGTGTTATGTATGTAATAACTGAGCTTTGTATAAGCAGTGTGCTATGTAAATAATAGCTTAGCTTTGTATATGTAGTGTGCTATGTAATAACTCAGCTTTGTATATGCAGTGTGCTATGTAATAACTAAGCTTTGTATATGCAGTGTGCTATGCAAATAATAGCTTAGCTTTGTATATGTAGTGTGCTATGTAATAACTAAGCTTTGTATATGCAGTGTGCTATGTAAACAATAGCTTAGCTTTGTATATGTAGTGTGCTATGTAATAACTAACCTTTGTATATGCAGTGTGCTATGTAAATAATAGCTTAGCTTTGTATATGTAGTGTGTTATGTATGTATTTATTGAGCTATATAGGTACCTTCTGAGCCATGTATGTGTTTTCTGTTTTCTGAGCCATATATGTGTTTTCTGAGCTGCATATTTCATTATTGTAACGGTTGAATAATTTAAATATTATCACAGACATCAGTTCGAGCTACAAAACGGGTGTGTAGAGAGGAACTTTCGAGCCCCGATGAGGCATGTACTCAACAAGGCAATAGGGAATCTGATGTAATTGAGAGCAATCATATGAACCATGAGGTACATCAGGCACATTAATTACTAACCTCATTGAAGCAGATATATGCATATATTATTTTACTCTAAATTTATACCTAGAACATTAGCTGACTATCATTAAAACTTTGGATTTCAATTTAATGCAGGATGAAACATTCGGTCATAGTCAGGATCCCATTCGTAACGTTGAAACCACTTTTTCGGCGTCCGAAGAAAGTTTCACAGCTTCCCACACCTGCACACGCGATAACATGAGACAAAGATGCAAATCCAAGGTATCTCTTTCAAACACAAGCTCCATACCTTACTCGGAGAAATATTGCTGTGTCTGTAGAGAGGAAACACCGGGCTCTCGATCAGCCATTCCACATGCCGTAAGGGAAAATTTCTGGCTCACAACAAGGATATGGCTCCCAACTAGAAACAGGTCATGCCCACATCACCATAGTGGCGCCGTATTTACGGATGAGGCAAGGAAACTACTCCTTGGTGGACCAATAAAGTCATTGGCAGAGTTAACACCAGATGAAATCGAGACATGGGTCAACGGATTAACAGATAGGGCGCTGGAGAGCAGAATCGATGTGGACTCAGGGGAACTGACCGACAGCGACTATCGTTTACTATTCGGAGTCAGTAAGGAATCCTTTGATGAGATCTTTGAATCTATCAAGAACCACCTAAATATAACACAGTTGAGAACTCCCAGAAACGCGCTAGCTGTTTTCTTGACAAAGTTACGCTTAGGAATTTCGCAAAAGATGATTGGTTTCCTGTTCGGCCTCACACAAGAAAATGTGAGCAAAATCATTGGAAGAGTCTCCAAACTGCTTGAGGATAACTTTGTTCCTAAGTATCTTGGATTTTTTCACAAGAATAGACAAGATTTCCTGAGTGACAACGATTCAGCATTTGTAAGACAACTGTACAACATTCCGGATGGATTCCTTATTTTGATTCTGGACGGAACCTATCTGTATACAGAAAAATCGTCCGACCATAAGGTCCAGAAGAAAAGTTTCAGCGGACAGAAAGGAAGGAATCTTCTTAAAGTGATGGTAGTTGTGACACCCACGGGCTACATTGTGGATGTTGTCGGTAAGTTTTCTTATTTTTATAAACCTTCCGTATAAGAAACCAACAATCTGTTTACTCATACTGAATTTTGGTGGGATTTTAAGGTTTATATTACTCGGATGGACACCATAATGATGCAAAAATGCTTGCAGACATGTTCGAACAACTTGATGGCATTGCAAAGTTTTGTA
>JAHZMV010000900.1:0-31079 GCA_027743765.1 Coecobrya sp. COE2
CCGATTCTTATCCTTTTTTCCAACTCTCTGGCATTTTATTTTTCTTTTCAATCCCATCATCATCGTCTCTATTGCCAGATCTCTTTTCTCCATCGCTCCACTCGTCATAAACGACAAAACTCCCAACAGAGCAGAGCAGAAGAAAAATACACAGAACAACGACAACAACAGCAGCAACAGCAGTAGACCAACAGCATCCACACAGACAGAGAAACAGCAGCAGAGATAGCAGAGTTGCTCTTCGTTTTCTTCTGGAGTGAGTGAGAGAGATGAAGAGAAAGAAATGAAATGGATCTTTTCCCTATTATACCACTTCTACTACTACACACTATCGCGCAGTATAAAGTCGAGTAGCTAGCTGCCTGATTATATACCGTAAAACGAGTTTAGTGTCATTACAAAACAATATAAAATTGCAATAATATATTGCGCACACACTATTTACTATATACATACATCAAACATTTAGTATAGACTCTCTTTTGTCTGTTTAGTTTTCACTTTCACTTGACTTTTTTGATAGAGTACTTTCTTGATTCGGAGGAACAGCAGCAGCAGCAACAAAAAAGAGAATTAGATGATAATGTTGTCATGTTCGAGGGAAATTAAATGATGAAATTGTTTTATTTTCTTCAGCAGAACCGTTTTCCCAGACTAATATGTAATACATATCAAACATTATTTGAAAAGACAATTGTAGAAAATGCACATTATCCAATCATGTTTATAGCCTTTTACATTGACAACACATTCTTCAAAATTGCATTTTATTTATTTTCAAAAGCTTGGTAGCAACAGTTGACATTTTTTTCATAAAAACAGAATAGAGAGTGAGTATAAACGCATTAGCATAATGTGTATGAAAATGTTATTATTTATGTACGAGCAAGGAAAAGCTGCAAAGATCGTGTGAAACGCTAATAATGCTTCTTACACAGAGAAGAGGAAGAGTGAAGCAGGTTTTCTTTTTGTCGAAAGCAACGACAACAGCACAACCGCAGGCAGGGTTGAAAGTTTAAGAGAGGAAATGTTCTTATGTGATAAGCTAAAAAGTGACTGTCGCTTGTCCTTAAATAGAACAACGCTACATTATTTTGGAAGTGCAATACTATGGCGGGTGAGAAAAGAATGCTGTGCTGCATGCATGTGAGCCATGTAATAATAATAATATGTAAAATTGTACGCATAAATGCTTTCAAACATGCAATGCTCTCTCGATACAAAAAATATTATTAAAAGAGAAATGCACGCAGGAGGAGGAAGAAGCAGCTTTTATCGAAGAGAACAAGTCAGTACGAAACATGAAATCTACTACCGTTGTTGTTGTGCACTGTACGCATTGTGCTCTAACAACAACTGGTGTACGAGACAAGATTCACTTATTCACTTAACCAAAAATAACGATATCCATTCAAAAATGGATTCTAAGAGTGAGCCTTCTTACAAACTTTTCATTTTTTGACTTATGAACTTTGCGCAATGTATTTATTTTCTTCTTAATTGTAACAAAACTACTTTCTCATGTAAATAAGTTTTCGTCATACCTAAATGCAGACGGACGTACGCAGTACATCATCGTTCATGAAACATGCGAGAGGAATGAAAAGAAAGGAAACGCTCAAAATTCAAAATTAGAAAGGAAATGCTAGTTTGATGACAAGTGCGGAAAGGCGAGTAAGGAATGATTTAGTATTTTCTTTATTGATATTTCAGATATTTCTGCCATACGTGTACTTTTGAATTTCATAGAAAACAATAATAATAGCCCACCAATACTCTGGTAACTTTTGAACGTGGTTATTGCAAGTGGCATCCAAAAAAATGCCGTAATAATAGTAGCCCTCCCCACGTAAATCAACAGCTTAAAATCATAAAACCGCCTAAAACCTAATTGTTCCTGAAACTAACATGAATCATTGCTATCCTTTTTTATCGTTGTTTTGATTTATTACAAACATGATAAATTATATAATATCATTTTCACTTGTTGGCCACATGGGATCTATGAGGCACATCACCAATCCTGCCTTACCCTTTTCATCATCATCACCACACAAGTTGATATTTCTCATAATACATATATCCATCCACCAATGCGCCTAGTTAGATTATAAAGATAAGGTTATAATGCAGAACATGGATCTTCCATCGCAAACACCGCCGCCTGTCTTACTGTCTCGCCTCTCTCTCCTATTTACTTTTACTCCAAAAACTAATGTATAAACAGCAGCATACACAACCACCCGTGGTGAGGTGACTTTTTCACTTGGAACGTACAGCATTCAAAATCCTTTCGCACATACACATTCTCTTGTTGTTCCCTGCTATTGTGATGAGGATCAACGTTGCTCTGCATATAGATATATTCATACATATAGACTTTATGTTCATGGGTATATCACCGAGATAAAACACAAATCTAAAACTGTACCGTGAAGATGGTGTTTTTGTCGCCGGTGAACAAGAAGAGGAGGAATAAAAGCAAAAGGAAAAAACTAAATCAGATCAAAGTACACATAGATAATAATAATAACGTCATAGTATTATTATCAGAAAGGCGAGGAGGAGACGGCGGACGTCTACAAAGCAAAGAAGAAAGTCAAGTCAACAGCTCATACAGAGAAAAAATTCTTTCGGGTTCTTGTTCACTTCATCTTATTCTCCACTCTTTTCCCTCAACTCTTGTTCTCACTTTCACGGCACACTAAAAGTACTCGTCGCTGGTTATGCCTACCTATATATTATACATTCCTTCCATACACACTTGTTCACGCTGCTGCTGGACAAAGTGCAAATACATACAAATATGTTATATTATTTTCCTTTAGTTTTACTTTACTCTCCCTACCACACTGTACCTAATAATACAAAGATAAAACTCAAGGGACGTAATGAAACAGAGGAAGAAAGATGCGATGTAGAAAATAAGTGTGCTGGAACGCATAGAGGAAAGCAAAGAAAGAGTGAAGGTATTAATTCAAAATCCAATAAAGCAAGTTTCATCAACAAGATCTTCATCATCATCGGCAGCAGCAGCAGCGGAGGAGCAAGTCGAAGGAAGGAAGAAGCAGGCAAGTAAAAAAGCAACAGCAGGAGAGAGTGTGCAATGGACTATCACATCACATCCATGAACCAGTCACTCACACATCCTTTCTTTTCCAATCCTTGTTGTTCTGAAAGAAACTTGTCCAAAGAAACAAACATGATATCATAGGAATTTCCTTTAGAATGGGCTTGTATTATTTATCAACTACGTTGGTGGTGGGTTCTCGCTCACAGTACAAATATTTAGAATAGTGTGTCGGTATATATGATCCAACTTTGTGCGTACTTTTATTTGGACAAGGAAAACTAAAAAGCAAGTAAGAAATCTATTCTCTCCATCAACTTTCCATTGTTCAAATCAAAAAGGCATTCATCTGGCAGATGGGCACATTATTAGGGAGTATTTTGGTAGTTAACTTTTTTCCATAGGCAATCTAATAGTAATAGAGTTGTTTTCCAGGATGCTCAAGACCGGGCACACAGTGTGCCGCACACTGCCATGAGGTAATTCTAGACTACACGTACTTTCTCCAATAAAAGAAGCAAGTAATATTAATATTACAGCCTTTGTAATAATAATGTAATATTGTGTATAACCAAAGAATTTGCTCAAGATTCCTTAGTACTTTCTCCAATAAAAGAATCAAGTAATATTAATATCTCAGCCTTTGTAATAATAATGTAATATTGTGTATAACCAAAGAATTTGCTCAAGATTCCTTCCAGAATCAACAGGAACAATAAAAGTATTGAAGGGAGCATCGAGGTATTGATGAAGTAAATATCATGTAGCAGTAGAAATTGAATAAGGAAAGTGCTAGAAACAGGAAGCATTATTATTAGGTTTAGCATGGAGCATTGCGTCTTTCCAAGTATCTATTCATTCTTTTGAATGATTTTGCTATTATTTTGGCACATTGATTCTTCTGGACAAGCGATACCAGGGAAGTAGATCTAAATGTACATTGCTCGCAGGATTATTTTATACTTTGGTCCCCATCCAAGATCCACTTTCAATGGATTTGCTCCTTATATCATGAACTGCTATCATGAACTCGCACATGCTACTTCCAATACCAGCAGTGGATTTCACTTTACTTATGCACGTATTTACGTTAGTCAACTTATACAGGAAATCAATCTTTTGATTTTGATTGATAACCTCGATCTTGGATCTTGATTTTTTCTACTCTCCCTATTCTTTCCAAATGTATATAAGAGTAAGGTTGTCTGAATTTTTGAGAGTTGAGTTCACCCACACAGTCTTTGTTGTACCTGTTGTTGTGTACATATCTGTGTGCATTATCATGTAAGCGGAGAAAATGTTTCCTTGCGTTTTTTTACTCGCGAGCATTACATCTCCACTGATGGACCATGCATCGCCGCTACCACCACCACCATCACCACCGTTCCGTCGTCTGTGATTTATTTCTCGGAGAATTTCCATGAAATTATGGTAAATCCACACATGGTTCTCCATCTTTTTCCCGTCTCGTCTGAACAGATCTTATACGAACCATCAAATGTATTATGTATGGAACAAGGAATGAATATGAATATACCACACTACAAAGACTACTCGCCGTATATTTATTGCTGCATCTCTTTTTTCTTATTACAAGCAACCTTCTCGTTCCACAAACAGCACAACAATAATAAAATATTACCCCATGCGTTGTGGCTTTTGTTCTCGCCAGAGTTTTTTATTTCCCATATTATTAGGTTATACCAACGGCAAATACGACTAAAATGGTATGCATACACACATTTGCACACAGGCATATTGCACAACTCGCCTTCCTCTGTTTTCTCTTATTTTCTCCCATAATATCTTGGCATCCTGTATCTTGTATTTGTACGCAATGAGCCATTCATAATATAGAGCAACAGGCAGAGGGAAAAAGTGCTTGTAGGAATGTTCATAAAATGCATAAACCAAACCACTCACACATAGTACAGCACAATAATGTTCACTAAATTTTCTAGATATTTATAGTTGCTTTTTATATAGACTCCAACTCTTGTTCAACATTGTGTTACGTGTAGCACGAAAAACACTATTTGTCTTACTCGTTGTTGGCTTTCTTAATTCTACCTTTCTTTTTTTTCTCTTTTTCGCTTTCACTTTTTTCCCCAGTTGGTTGCTCGCTTATTTGCTGGTTATGGTTTGTTTGATTGTTTGCCTTTCTTGAAATACGTCACTGTCACTTTCAAAAGGTGTTCCTGGCTAACATGCATAAACAATCATATCTATCTACTCCTTTCGTGTAGTGAAGAAAGGTATAAGATAGCGGTACATGTTGTAGCATTTTTCATGTGCTGATATATACTGTTAGGTACAATAAGGAGAGCCATGATATAAACCGTTGTTTGTGGATGATTCACTGTTTTATATGAGCACACACTATATTAGCAACTTTACTTGTATCAATTGTGTAAGAGATAGAGTCCCCCCTCAACTTTGTGCAATAAAGTTAAGAAGCTACAGCGAACGTAATATAGGTACATACGGGCACTGTCTGCTATCTCAACTCGTTCCAAGTACATGAGAAAAAGCGAAAATAAAGTTTTTCTCCAGGCAAAAATAACTATTACGCTGAATTGTTTCAAGAAAAGCTGGAAACTGGTGGTGGTGGTGTACACACTGAGAATGGGAAGGAATGGTTCCAATGTGCCGTCGTGTGTAGTTGGTAGGGAACATGGAATCAAGTATAAACTCTGGAACATGACAAAACGTTAAGTAGGGAAAAAGAGAAAAGGACAGGTAAAAAGGCAAGCAAGCAAGTAGACAGGGATGAGGATGATGATGAAGGGAAAAGGTACCACTACCACTCAAGTGTTTTCCGCATCTTGAAAACGGAGCAGCAGAAGAAAAGGAAGGAAAAAGTAAAAGAGAGGCAATGCAAAGCCTACCCGAGAAACGAAGGAAAAACTCTTGTATTTCTTTTTCTTGTCTTCTTATTTTTTGAGAAACTTATACTGTTTTAGTGCTCGTTACAAATTAGAAAGGAGAGAAGAAAGTAAAGTAAGCAAGATAAAAAAAGAGGAGAACGTGGGGCTTTACTTTCACTTATTTTTTTTCAGGGATGAGATAAATATACAACATTATGCTTCCAAACGTGTACATAAATTTTATATACTCTGTAGACTACCACGTTCCCCACAAACAAGGATGAGACATCATCCCTTTGAGCAACTTAATACGCATACAAAGAAACGAGCTTTTACAAGAGAGAAAAACCTTCTGCTGGCAGTGCAAAATCTTAAGCTCTCCATTTGCCTAATGTTCCAAAAATCTTACCTGTTTTTAGATACATACATTTGTACAATCATACCATGGTTGTGTTACACAGGTTCACGGACAACATTAAGTATTCCGCAGTGTAACATTGCTTATTGCGTGTAACATAAATTCAAAAAAGGTTTTTACTTTTTTACCATGCGCGTCCATAATTTAATTTTGGTCGCATCCGCACAAAATCAGCACAGCAAACCCGTGGACTTTATTATTTTTGTGATTCTTGTTTGTTACAGATGTCAATACGATGAGGTGGGCGTTACTTGAATAGTACCTGTACTGGCTCAATCTTTCACTATCCACACGTACCGTGTATGAGTCAGTTTAAGAACCGGACATGAAGATGACCTTGTTGTGCCGGAGGCCAACAAATGATGACTTTCACATGGACCTGACCAGCTAAAATATAGTTTCATGGAATGTGAAGGAAAACCATAGGGGACAACGAGCTCGGTGAAAGATTTTTTTAGCTTGAGAGTCAAATGTAATTTGTGCTTTAATATTTTTATCCTTTGACGGGTTTTAAGGAAGTATTAAAAAATTTAAGTGCACATGTCCCACACAAATTGCTTAAAAGATGTGTCATCCGTACATCGTGATTGCTGCACATGGGGTAGATATATTAAGTCAGAGTATATAACCTTAGCTTTCCATTAGTGTTGTTAGTCGCTATGAATTTTCTCCAAGGTGCGATTTAAAGGAATCTTGGAGTCGGCTTGGATTCTTTCGTGGTCGCTTGTTGCTGCTCCTTCTTCATGACCACCAGTAGACAGTAGTTTGGTTAGACATATTTTAGGTATGCGTTCCCATGAATTCGCCTTGCCACACAGTCTGCAGTCTACACCACGAACCGGTTGTAAATTTTATGGCCCTTTAGATGGAGTGGTGGAAGACCTGCAATATCGTTTATCTCGCTCCCCGTTCAGTGAGTCCGTTCCGGGATTTCAATAATACTTACGTGAGGTAAAACGATGTGGTATTCAGTTTGCACGGTTTTTCTATATTTGATGCAACTGGTCTTGTTGCGTGCTATACATACATAAATCCTTTTATAAACGATAAGGTGCATACATACAATTCACTTTGGTGCAGTAATTCAACCCCTGCTTGCCCAGGTATACAATATATTATTAAATAAATGACTATTGGTCCAGGAAATGGCGGTAGCGGTTGGAATACGGATAAAGCGTCCGTTTATTATTATTGCTCCTGTAATGGTCCTGTTGGTGCAGTTAATTCGCTTAAAATTGCCGAGGGGAGTGAAAAATACAGGAAATTAAGTGAATTACTTAAAGCGAATACACGTAGCGTACGGATTTCATATGAAATTCAAATAACAACCGTAATTTTAATTAGGGGCAAAATGCAATACACAGCGTTATATAACATTTTAATCAAGGTGCGAAAATCAATATGCCTTGAATGTTTTTTTCATTTGACCAAAATGTTATGTGATTAGTAACTGCCAAACTCTTCCTCTCTCATATAATTACAATGGAAATGGTTTCTCTTACAAGTTTTCACTGTTCCAATCAAGATTTTTTTCACCTTCTGACATCTGTATCCGCAGCCATTAACTCAACACAAAGAAACAGGATACGTGCCTTCAAAGTTATCTCTGCTAAATGTTCAGATTACATTAGCAGTTCAAAGCAAGACAACCACTTGATCCAATTTCATCACCATTATCTCTTACAATATTAAGTAAGCATATGTATATATAGACTTGGGTAAGAAAAAGTTGGTAAAAAGTTGGCAGTTTGGTTCAGAGGTGCATTAAAATGAGGCTGTACGTGGAGGAAATGAACGTCAAGTTGGCTAATTGAATTAAACGAAAAGATTGAATGTAATGCTTTCCTGGGGAAAATTAAGTTGAAAAATGGTGTTGAAAGCTGTAATTACAATTCTTGCGACTTTGCCAGCGAGTCTTTTATTCTGACTGGAAAGAAAATAAGAAAGGAAACAACGAAATACATCAATGCATTAGAGCTCTCGCTGCTTTTTAGACCGCACATCTATTCAACAATCTCCTACTTACAGCTTATAATTATATATCTTCTTATGGAGGGTCTGGAAATAAACAAATGTAAAAATACCCTCATACATACAATTCATTAGGCAGCCGAGGGAAATGTGTATTCTGTGTCCTTCACAAATGAAAGTATATTTGATTTGAACGGTTGTTTTATACCCTGTCCACTGAGCATGCATGAATGAAATACGCTACTGATATAGGGTTCGTTTTCATTTAGACTTTGTTGTTTTTGGAGATCTTCTCCTCAACCTACAGCAAACCTTTTTCTCTACAAGTGAACTCACTTTCATCTCTCTCGCTCTTTTGCAAACTTGTATGCATAACGTTACTTGCTTAATATAGAGAAAAAGGGGATGAGGATATTCTCGTGAAGAAATAAAGTAAAATGCAAGTGACGATGAGGACAGACGTAAAGACGACGAGGACGAAGAAGTAGCAGAGGAGGAAAAGGAAGACAGTGTGATACTCTTTTATTCTCCTTTTTCCTCATTCGCTCTTCTCCTCACGAAAAACTTTTTTCAATGTTTACCAAAGAGATCAATTCATCGATTATTCGGACGTGGTTGAGTAAACTGTAGTGTAGCAGTAGCAATGGTTGTAGCAGTTGTAACATTAATAGTGATGGTGGTGGCGGTGGTGTGGGGAAGTAGTTTGTTGTATACATGTATCTTATAACTTTGAGTAATAATGATAGTGTTACACCGCTCACCACCACCAACATCATGCATGCGTTACATGGTATACTTGAAACACAAGTACTGGTAATAGTCATCATTGATATTCTTACTTTTACTACTACAGTTATACAGCACTTTTTTCTCTCCTTGTTCCATGGTTTATTTTTTCTTGATTCTTCCAGTGTCTGCTTTTTTGGCAGTGTCGTATTCCCAGACACTTTTCTTGTTTTTAATGTACTTATGTACTTTAGCTACACACCTACCACCCGCTGAACATCCATGTTGAATCCATTATGCATGTCGCCAAAGAGTAGTAGTGAGCAGAGTGGACAGACCAATGATATAGCTTTCTCTCTATAATAATAACAATAAAACACGTCGTGATGCAGCAGTATAGGAGTGTGTTTATAGCTGACACAACTATACCAATAGAACACCAAGTATCTCGGAGAAACGTGAGTGGGGAAGTAACAAGTAAATTTCCAAAAGTTCACCACGCTCACAATTTTCAACGATGCATACACGCATGATAGACGTGTCACATTCACATACCATACATCAATATATGCTTTCCCTGGACTGAAAGTACAAAAAAGAAAAGTACCGCTGCATGAAAAGTTAAGAATGTATCGTCGCACGAAACAGCAATTAGAGTTAGGAAAATTGTTCATCTAAAATAAAGTGCTTATTTAGACTGACAGGTCAAATATTAATTTTTTAAAGAATAATAAGAGCCTCAAAGCCAAATCCGTTTCGAATGCGATCGAAATTCAAATAAAATGGAGTGAAATTTTCAAGCAATGCTGCTTTTTACCAATTTTACACCATTTTATCTCACACGATAGTCTACACATTCTCTACATACACCACTTTTACACTCTTCGTGTAAATAAAATGAGATTAAGTCCTTAAAAGGAAAGCATTACCTATTTACCATAGGCATCTGTGTGGCAAATCGTCAGTTTAGAATGAATCTGTGCCCATTTTACCGTACCCAATGTAAAATTTGCTTGCATTTCCCTTTCCCAGCTCCAATTTCCCTCTGTGTATTTTCCTCGACACTCCCGTCACATCACTCGTAGCACTGCCGTACCATCAGCACAAGTAAATAATGCCAAAATGTCTCGTTTTTTGTATTTACTTTACCTAAAGCTCCTCTCATATTACAACAGAAATTCCTTCATCACCAGCAACGTTATATCATCCTCACGATGTACACTGTTCATTTACCCTGATATAGCTTGGATTCCACTCCGCATCGCACTCAACTTCTTTTGATGTGTATCTGGTTTCCCCGTTCAACTCGAAAAAAGCCTTTCTTACCATTTTACGCTTGCTTTTTACATTCAATACAGAAGCCTTGAAGAATACATATATACCAACATACATTTAATATATATATTGACAATGGAAGAAACGAGGAAAGCCAAGGGAAAGCTCAAACTTGTATGAATTTAAAAAATATATGATATTGTGATTAAACTCAATGAACACATTTAATTCACTGTACAATAATTTATAATTAGTGATTTTTACTTCACAATGATACCTGCGTTAATTTTGTTCATGGGTGAAAATAAGCATTATACAACAGCTCGAATATATTTAGTGTAAACAAGGGAAAATGAACAGTAGTAGCGGAAGCATAACATTATCTATTTATTGTCATTTCAGTGAAACTGTCTGCTGATGATGATTCCGACAGCATGTACGGCACGGCATGACGTGATAAAGTGGCAAATTGGTACAAACTGGAAACAAAACTGCAATAAAAGTACTCATCGTAGCATATCAGACAGCAGAACACTGCTCTATTAAAAGCACGTGCCAGAGCATGATGATGAAATACGAATGTTTTCACAATTATCGCAGCTAATGAGTAAGAACATGCAGCCTAGCGTTACAAGAGTTTTTCCAAACATACAAGAATAATACAAGACAGGTAAAAGGTAGGGAAAAAACAAGAAGCATAATAAAAAATACACAACAGCAGGATGAACCATTCCATTATATAATTTCTCTCGTTAAAGCTTTGTGTATCCTTCCACATATACACACAAATGTATTTTTTTGGTTTTTACTTTCGTTAGTTGTTTCGTTCGTTTGTATGTTTTCATGTAAACTTTACCATTCTTTCCCTGTCCTATTATCAGGCAAGTTGAAATTAACGAAGAATGAGCCTTTTTCCCTCTCTCTAGTTTTTGTGATGATTTTATACTAAACGTACACTAAATAATTGTCCAACTAGTGTCACTTGCTTGTAAATAGTCTTATTATGGACTCACCTGTAGTACATCGTCTCTTATATAATGTTTGGATGTGCTTCTCCTTTTGTTCTCCAGAAACACCATCAGCAGAGCGTCATTGAATAGACATCAGGACGGAAAAAGAGAAGAATGAATCGAAGAGGACTTCCTGGAAACAGGACGTAATCAACCAGAAGGAAAATGAGAAGGGAACTTTCTCTCTCTCTCACCCTTCACATCTAGCTCCTCGTGTGCTTCTTTCTTTCCTGTTTTTTCTGTAAATCCCAATTAGTAACGGGGTATTCTTGGGTAATTACACGAAATTTTTAGAGTTGTTATTGCTTGAGAATACACGTTGCTTCTCTGGGAAAAGACAACTGTACACAAAAGAGAGAAAGAAAAGAGGAAGAGGAGAAAAAGAAAGATGAAAAAGGCAACACAAGAAGATGACGAGGATGGACGGATGGATGGAGAGAAAATAGGAAGCAACAGAGTGGAAGAAAATACAAGACGAAGGGAAAAACTCGCGTACTGACTGACTGGAAGGAGCAAGTTTAGTTTGGTTGCACCAGTGCTCCCTTTTGCTCTCACGGATTTCCTTCCTCACAAATCTGCAGTACAGGGAAGGGAAACAACGCCACCAGTTTGCTGCTTGGGATTGCTGATGGGAAAAACTGGATTTTATACTGAGCTGCAACAACGATACACTGCCACCAGTCAAATCAAAATTACGGGCCGGTGGTGATGTGATGATCATTATAATATAATTTCTTCCGTTTCGATTCCTCCCAAACGAGTTGTTAAGAAGCATAACTTGATAAGATCACCTAGTAATTGGCGTCGGAAAATCTGATAAAGGTGGTGGTAATTATAATTGGTTGCTCAAATGCTTCTGGATTCACCTATACACTTCCGTTAGCAGTTGTGTGTAGAATTGAGTGGATGATCTGTAATCTTGGCTTGATCGTTTTTACCTAATTAGTTGGTCATGCATACGCTCAATCCTTAACCACCAAGGATGTGTGTAATGTCAACTGATTAGTGTAAAGTTACCCGAAAAGTCAGATAACTTGATGCATCCGTCTGTTGACACACAACAATGCTTAAAATTCATCCATAAACACAGTTCCTGTCGAGAAAGTTTTCAGTTTTCACTGGAATGAATACACGCTTTCCTCATGTTCAACGCATTTTCCTTTCAACCAAAAAAACTACAGTGCAAGGTAATTTTTTTTACTTCTTTTACATCTTCATTTCCTGTACTTCCTTTCATAAGCTACGGAGCATGCATTTAAAACATTTTTAAACTCTGAATTAACTTTTCTCTCTCTCCGAATTTGAAAAGAATGAGCTGCTATTCTTATCGAATCGAAAACCTAAATGAGTTGGATTGGAATATCTTTGTATTTTTAAAGCTTTAGGTTTTTTGAAGAAAAAAATGTTCGATGGAATCTTGATTTGAATCCTTCCTCTGCACATTTGTCGAGGAATCTGTAGACGGTTGTTCGTATTTCGTATATAACCACGTCAAAAACAGAGATGGATGTTTCTCTATCCTGTGAATTATAGAAAAGAAAGAAACTCCAGGTGGTCCATGTCTCGAAGAAAATCTACATTTATTTCGAGAAAAAATTCACTTCCCGTTCTTTCTACAATGGATTTTACTTTGCCAGATTGTCTCTCTGTGAAACAAACCCTGTTTCCCTTGTACCTTGCTTAACTCCCCGTTTTAGAAATACGGACAGATGTGTATACATAATTTGTTTTGTGCTGTTGATCCTCCTTATCTAGTCTGTAAAAGTTGTAGATTTAGTATAAAACAGTCTCATTTTGTATGTAAATCATAACAGTTTGGGAGAAAGCACAGAGTAAATGGATAAGACAATTCAACCGGCTTGAAGGTGGGTGGTGGGAAGACTTGCATGATATCACAATCGTATCATTATCATACACAACGCAATATCAACTACAACATGACTGATTGATGATGTAGAAATATCAAAAATAATACAGATTTATCATATATGCAATTTGTCGACGTTGGTTAAATTGTAATCCTCAGAAAGATTGTCGTGAAAGAATAGAAATAAGTATCTGATTACTTTATTATCTTGTATATTCAATCTTCAAAAAATGTCTGTGAAACATTGAAATCATCTCATTTTGCTCTTCATATTTTATTACGTAAGCAAAAGTACAAGAATTTTCCAAGTAGTGGGTGGATTCAGAATCATCGTCTTGAGCTATTTTTACTGATGCGACGTCATTGGAATAGGTCTCGCAGCACAGTAATAATACTCCCCGCATTTTACTAATCACACGACAACAGGAAACAGACATTCCATGAATCTACTATTTTCCCATTTTTGCAACTACAATTCAATTGCATATGAACACAATATAAAATCCAAGCCAATCCTCAAGCCACCAGTTTGCGTTGTTTACAAAGAAAATGATGAAAAGGAAGTCGATGAAATGTCGCAAGACAAGATACGAACCAATTACTTTCCCCATCCATATCCCTTCCTGTGTACTACATTACACCATTTACAGTGCAAGCCCAAAAGTTGCTCAGATTGACGTAGAAAAGTTTGTAAAAATTGTCTTGCTATAAACAGTTATAGACTACGTTAATCGGAAGAAATCACAACTACGACTATAGGCTACACTATTGTTCAAATAAAACAAAAAGGCAACCAAGAATTTAATAGAGAGTAAATTGCCGAAGCCAATGAAATTTTTGACTGTTGAACATATGAAACAGTCTGCGAGATGAAATGGTTAATATGAGGTTGACAACATAATGTACAGTCATACGAATGAAGGTTGAAGTTTTGCGGAGAAATACTACTTGTCAACTGACAGAAAATGTTTAGATACATATAGCGTGAAAGTGTGCAAGCAAGCACCAATTTTATATACTATTTTGCTCTTTTTCACATAAAGCATTCTACCACTAACAGTCACAACCTTCTAATCACAAGAATAAAAACTAAAGTGAGTTAGCAGTTAAACATTGAGTAAAAGTGAGTGAAGAGGGTTGTTTTTCTGTCCAACAGCAGCATGTGGGGAGACAAGAAAACTCTGAATTGCTACAATACTGAAAGGAAACAGGGTAAACTTTTTTTTAGATATTATCTACATCCCTGACAAAAAAGTGGGGTTGGTTGAATATTCAATATTATTCACAAACTTCCACTTGTCTTGCTTGGTTTGTATACAACCACTCGTGTAACTACTTATAAATGAGTTTTGCCTCCTTATATAGCTTTATAAACAGGCATCCCATGTATCATGTATTGTCAAGCCGGTTGATAAGCAGGCAAGAAGGAAGAGGAAATTATTTTCCCTGTCTTGACCGTTTTTATATTATTTGATTTATTTATTCATCCTCATCTTTGTGTTCATGTATATTTTTATTTGTAGCAAATAGGTTTACAAAGACGAGAGCCATCGTCTCGGCTGAAATCACAGTATCACAAGATTGGAAATGGTCAAGAGAGGAGAGTGAGAGTGGTTCAACAAAGAACCCTTGAATTTATAAAACCGTTGGGAAAAATTGGTCCAGAGTCCAGGTATTAGACTTTGGTATTTTCTTTGGCGTTTGGTGCATAAGATGCAAAATGCAAGAAGAGAGATGAAAAGCATAAAAAAATTGAATAAAAACCTGCTTGGATTTGACCACTTTTTCCCGTCCAGGTAGTAAAAAGTCAAGTGAAAAGTGGCATCAACTCATGATTTATATCTCTGTGATCCAATCTCCCAATTTTTATAGCAAGTACAATAAAAGTCAAGACTGTAATTTTCATTCGGTCAAACTTGACTTTCTATGTATTCTTTATTGTTGTTCATCTACGTTTTTATCATCACAACATTTTAACATAATGGTAAATTTAAATTTTTTGGAGAATTCCGCACTTTAAGTTCCCCTTCTTCATCACTAGGATCATCCTTCGGAATTCCGCGTTGTCGTTCATCAAATGAAAGTAACCGTTTAACTTTCTGCCACGATGGGTATTTCCGAGCCGATCCCGATCGACTAGAACCAACGGCATTGGAGGAGGTCGCACAACAGCTTTTTGTACATGAATCCGATGCATCGTTATGATGAGTTGATGTACTAGCATCACTAGATTGAATGAACTGAACTGTTGCTTTGGTCAAAGATGTTGAATGTGACCACTCCTCTGCTTTGCACTGCTCTGTAGAAAGAATCGAAACAGATCTGGAGTCCGTTTGGATTTCAATGTCTGGATTTAAAAGAATTTCGATTTGATTCCATCTATTCATTCTTTCTCGTTGTTCATCCGTAATTTCAATCAGAGCACTTTTAGCATTTAGCACGGCAGCGTCAACATCATCAACGCAACGGGAATGTAGTGGAATGAAAGCATTTATGAAGCTAGACCGCTTTTTCTTAAGCTTGTTACACGCTTTGCACGCTTTTTCCAGGAGTTTTTCAGCAGTGGCTTGCTTTCGTTTATGTTCCTTTGTTTCCCGATTGTAGGTTACTTGCAACCAATAATTCAGTTCTGGAGGTGGAATCCAACGTTTCAGTTGAAGCTCAACTTCCGCTCGATGAAGCTTGGTTCGCAAATGCTTGACCTCTTCCTCCAACTTACTAATTTCTTCTGTATTGACCGGTAAAATAATGTCGTTCAAGAACCCCTCCTTGCTCCTATTCTGCATTTCTTGATCCCGTTTTGCTCGATCCATTTGATTTTGTAATTCTCTAAGCAATTCTTCCGATTTCATCAATGCTTTCATATCATGTGACATTTTTACATTACGAGTGTACACCCAATAGCTCATTGAACTGGCACCTAACAGTAAAACGATAAAAACGATTCGGATAAATCCACGTTACCATTCATATCATCGTCCAGTTGCCGATGCAAAGCTTTTATAGCCTCCAAAGCAGGCAACTCGTTGTCAAAAAGGGAGGACCACCATATTTCCCCCGTTCTGGAACAGCCTTCTTCATACGACTTTTTAACAGGACTTGAGGATGATACCACTTCTTCAACTGCAAAGTAGCTTACAAATAATAATACAATTTCATGGAAAAATGCCAAGGAAAAAGCAACACAGCTTACCAGATGACACTGCAGTTGATCCCACGATCGGAGTAAGAATCACAGTTAAAATTATTATTGTCAGCATGCTTTACTTTCTCTCTTGAAGACTGATTTTCATCACAAAATAAACTTAACCTTTCTTGGGAAATTGATTTTTTGGCGATTTTATCTCATTCAGCACAAGTAATCTCAATAGGAACGTAGGCTAAGGTAAAAACCCATGTTCATACCTGGCAGTACCGCTTGTCCATTGAAAAAACTTTCTCCGAAAAATGCGTAGACGCTGTAACTTTCATTGTGCTTTCTTTTTACATAAGCACACATGACAAGTCGGTGACCTGTGTACTTTTATATACACATAAGTGACATATATTTTTTCATGTTCCCATCCATTCCTTCAAGACGTGGTAGACCCCTTTGCTAACAAGTTCTTTATAAAAAGCATGGTAAATCCTCATTTTTGATATAATTATCACGACATAAATATAAAAGAGGATTACAGGTACGGTTGATGTGATTCTTGGCTACTTTACCATTTAGATCAAAGAGGAAAAACCACGCACACATACCTCAGAGATTTTAAGACGGTTGTTGTGCTCAAGTACATAAGTAGATAATTTGCTCTATTTAACGAAAAGACGACAAATAAAATGAAAGCTCCTTACTATAATCGGACTGATATGGCAAAACTAAAAGCACGTGCAATGTAAAAAAAATGATTAATGACATTGCATTCCAGTTCGAGAGAGATATGTGAGAAGACTACTCAACTACATTAAATTGTTCTCTAACCCTAGCGCCTAGGAGGTAGGTTTATTATCAATAGCCTCAGGTAAACGGATACAAGACGTGCTGAAATTCGAAAATTTGTCAAGTCTTTTGTTTATTAAAAGCTATCTGTTTGATAAACTGGTACAAAAACTGCTGCCAATTTACAGGTAATTACGTTTCATTACTCAAAATTGGATTTTCAAGAGGAATCAAGTCAAAATGGTTCTCAACTTGAACATTTTATTGAATAGGATCATGTATTTTAATTTGTTTGTTTCAAAATAGACAGGCGAAAACAACAAAAATTGGCATCTTGTAATTTTTTTATTTTAGGTTACGCCATTGGAAGAAATTTGGTATGGTAAAATAAATATAAGTGAAAGCAACCTCTCTGGTGGATTCATTACATTAGATCCCTATAGCTCTTCAAGCAAGAATTAAATAACAAACATGTTGAGCTAATTTCGGTCATGTTACATATTACAACCTAGACTAATAATTTGGAAGTTGAGGACAACTTCTCCTGGAGAAAGTACAAAATATGAAACCAAAGCAAATCATCAAGAGCGTTATTTACATCAAAAATATTTTGGACCATTCATCATCATCTCCACAAGAGGTCTTTTACTTTTATACAAAAAAAATTGTCAATGCATACTTTAAATAAATTGACTAAATACAGGAGAGCGCTCACATTTTTCATTAGAGGTATCATAAACATGAAAAAGAATCAAGAAACGCCGACTGTGAATAGACATTTTTAAAAAGGAATAATTTAGGAGAAACCGCACGTAGCAAACAGTGTATAGAAAAGCTTGTTACGGACTTTCCCTCCACGTGCCACTGTTAAAGAATCAAAAAGAGTCATTATTCCACATTACGTTTATTAGTACTCCACAACTAGGCGTAATACCACTGCTCTTTAATTTTTGAAATAATATGGATTATATACGGAACAAAGCATAATATTTATATAGTGATGATTTTGATACAAGTCTTAATTCAGAAATTAAAGTGTAAGCAAGTAGCACCACCACTTATTTGGTTTTGGTTGCACAAAATGCTACTTTTACCCAGATATGATTGACTAAACAGAGGGACAGACAAAAAGAGAACACACAATAATCTCTAGCATAAATAAAGGCATCAAGTTTTCAGCTTCATTGATGAAAGTAAAAGTTTACCTCGTACATCTTTATAGGCTATTCATGCCACTTTCAACTTGTATAGTGGTTAAATAACAGGCGGCCAATAAAACCAGGATTGAGTTGATTGCAAAAAGGGAGTGGGAGCAAAAGGAAAAAGGAGACGAGTAAACATGAACAATCATAATCACATCGTCAATGTGCATGCATACTATTATTATAATTTGTATAAAAATGAAGGGGATACTGTTTGTTTGTGTGTTTGAGAGAAAGTATTTATTTATTATTATTATTATCGCATAGGCGGATTGAGTTCTTTTCAGATTTGATGATGATGATGACGACGACGATGTTGACGAGAGGAAACCCATATAGGATCCTATGGTTTATGATTAAATAGCTGCTTCTTTCTCCCATCAACTATTTCGTCCAATGAAAACAAAATTTGGTACTCTCTAATATATTTTCTACTTTGGAGCATACAAAACATACTTGTAGTGGTGTTGGTGGCGGTTGGTGTTCGTTTAAGGAAACTGCTTGTTTGTGTGTATTAGAGTGAGTGTTGTTGCTGCTGCTACAGCAGAGAGCTGCCAGCCCTTTTATCTGTCTGATGTGGTTTCATTAGGAGACATTTTGTTCTGCTTTCAATTTAACACTATTGTAGTAGTTGGCCAATTTCAAGCTCATGCTGTTCATGCCTCTGTATTTTACGGTTGTTATGCTGCTTGCTACTTTCGCCGTTCCTGTAGTTGTTGTCATGTCACCGCCTTTTGGTTTTCGTTTAATCATCATGATGATGACGATTGACGATGTCGTTGGACGAGAATGATTACTACGATAGTTGACTCCCTATTATTCGACTGAATAGAAGATCATTATGAAATGACTCAATATTATAAATTACCTTTTATGTACAAAAATCCCACATAAACTATAGATTTGTGGATAATAAACTACGGCTAAATTTATAATATTATATGCTTTCGTTTGCTCCAAAAGAATGCAATTTTCCAACTGCATTTGAGCATAAACCCGATTCATTATCTGATTAAAGGGTAAAAGTTTTGGTATGCTAATCAAAAGTAATTTTTTCCAGTTAAAAGTTGAGATTTTGAAACTCTATTACAGAACGTTGTTAAAAATCTATGAAATTGAGATTCTTATTTTTTTCCATTTTTAGTACAGCTCGAACTCTTTGGATGAAAAATGTTTTCGTGAAGCCAAAGTACATGTGTAGGCAAATGTTGAAGCTCAGAGCAAAAGTCATGATTATAGTGACAACACTAATATAATAAAATAGAAAGTGAAATTTGATCCGAGAGAAAATATTAAGTTTCAGCAACTACACTACTTTTATTGTACAACAAAATGTATTTGGTAATTCTGCAGATTTCACCATGATGCTGTGGAACACATAGACACGACGGATGGATGGTTTGAATGTGACGCAACAGCTAAAAGAACTCCAACGACAACCAAACATTGGGTTTGCGTTAGATTTTGAGCTCTATATAGCATGCATAGTTAATATGTAAGTATGGGTATGTTCATATCGTTCGTAGGAGTTGGTACCTTAAACACAGAGAACTGCCATAAGGAGATGTCGAAATCAGACATCCCAGCGGAAAAGGACTAAATCGAACTGGGAACAGTGGGAACGTCTCCTTCACATCTCTCTCTCTCTCCTCTTGTGATGATGATCCTTCCTTACACATTCTTTCTCAATCTATCCGCACTTTTGTCGTATGACATTGTACTGCATTTATGCAAATATCCAAGAATCTATAACAAAAAATCCACGTCTAAAAATATATATTTATATACAGTGTGTATCTTTATAGAGAAAGCAGCTTGCGTAACGAACGAACACACTGACAATGTTTCCACACAGACACGCATTACTGGTTAAAAGCTATGCGTACTAAGAATCTGTAAAATTTATACATGATCATACTTGAATCGTATATGTATGTGTAATAATAATGCTTATTCGAAGAAACAGCCATAAAATTGGTTTGTGAGAAATAAGCAGTGAAAGGGCTAGGGTGGTGGAGAAACTTTGTCGTGTATACGTACATACATGCATGGCCAAGGAATGGGGAGCGCATTATCTCTGAAAGTGCCGTGTTTAGAGTGTCAATTGTGATTCATCATTTTAGCATTCCAGTCGAAGACAAGACAAGAGCAGCGTCAAGAACACTGATGAACAGCTTGACACATCAACCAATGACACGAAGTTGAAGTAATGACAACGGCCGTCAGCGTCAGCAAGTAGAAAATGGCGAGAGAGAAAGGCGGTTTTCAAGCAACAGTGTTTTGAGCAGACTTTTTATCTCTAATCTTATTTAAAATGTAAAGACTTTCACACGACGGCAGTGTATTATTTGTATGTATTTGGTATTCACGCCACAATACCAGCACTCTCGTTCCTTGTAATATGATACAGTTAACAGTTATTTTGGAAGATTATAAATTACTTTGTGACTTTTAACTAACTAGTGTAGCAATCCAATAACAAAAATGTATACTCTGATACGTTCTCGCATTACATTAGAATTTCTCATGGTTTGGGGAAAGCATTCCTTTGGAAAATCGCTTTAAAGGTTAAATTCATTATTTATCGGGTTACCTTATTCATAATTCGTTACAATAAAGTACGCTGTAAAGGTCCGGATTGTGCAGAGGAAGCAGGAAAAATCATATCAATTCAATGCATGAGCAGTTCAGCATTCATTTTTTCCACAAGATTTTAGTAAATAAATGCATACTTTTTTTGTCATTTGAATAACCTTATTGCAATACATATAGGAGTAATATGCCCAGCACTCCATCAAACCTTTTCTGATGGTTTTCCGAACATGTCAACTTGTGTTCATGGTAAGAAATACAATGTTCAACCGGAAGATGTCTAATGATTAAATTCAATTCCAGTTACGAGAGAGTATTAGGATGTGGGATCTCTTAAGCTGTTAGTTGCACTGCATTTCTCTCCAGTTTTCCCAACATTTTCCTGGTTGTCATCTCTTTTTTCAGTTTCTTCACAAGACGACCATCAATTCATAAGGGTACATTATGCTGTACAAGAGTTTAAAAATGGGAGCATGAGACTTATGCACACAACACTGCACTTCATACACTTTACCGATGAGGAAAACGAGTCCGAGCAACTATATATACTTATGCAACAACGTGACATTAAATGAGCTTGTGTTATGACAAAAAATGGGGATGTGGAAACCATTTTTTGAGTGGAAAATTGTACGGTAATGCTACTGTAGCTAGTGTAGAAGTATAGATGCGTTGAGATGTGTCGTATGAGAAAGTGCTTACCCAGCTTTCACCCTTCCTATCTTCTTTTTCTTCTTGCTCACCAACCACTTACTTCTTCGTCACTTGTTCTCTATTCCACTTCTATGAATACTAATGAATTGTTGTAGAGCATATGGCTTTCTAAAACTTTATCCACTCAAGATTGATCTTGGAGAGGAGAAATAAGGATGAAATGGGGTATGCTGATACAAACACGTGTTAGTTCTAAAAAACAGGATGTTGATCCAACTACCATCATCGATTGTAAAAGGTGACACAAGTCAGCAGCATTTTTTTTACATAGAATACATGTATTTTCAAACTGCCTGTAGCTGTTTCATAACTTTTGTTGCTTCTTGTGAAAATAAATAAAATGAAAAGAATGACGAATTTTGAATGAACCGGAGCTATCTTGAACATGTTTTGTCATCCTATCCCGTTCTCGTGTCATCAACTTTATTTTCATTACCATCATCTTAAGCCCACAGAGGATAAGTCAACTTTGCTAAGTCACCTCACGAATTTTCTTGCATTAATCACCGTGATGGTGAATTAAACAGCGGAAAAAATTAGTTTCATTGTAACAGCATTTTGTGCTGTCTTATCATTGGGGAGAGGAATGATGAAGTAACAAAACTGTCGCCACATCAGAAAGTGTCTTCTAAAAGATAGATATATGAACATACAAAACATAAATATCTTAAGAGGAAAGACGAATAAAAAATAAAAAAGCAGCATGGGGGTTTCAGTATCCATTTTACTACTTGCTTTACGGTGGTGGTTTTTTTTCCTTTTATTGTATTTTGGGGGAAAGTGATAAGCTAAAATCAATACTATTTTTGCTTGTAGCGATCAACGCGTGTAGTCATCTTATCATCGTGGAAGCATTGTATAGTAAGCTGAGAAAGAAACATTTCCAGATTTTTCCAGTGTTACGATAGAATACCTGTAAATCCTTCCTTCTGATTGATGCAAAGGATAAGTATTACGACCGCTTGCATTGTACTTGTCTTAAATCAGAAATCAGGAGAGAGAATCTGAACTAGACTCGAGTATAGATTTACTTTCTCTGTCGTAGTGAATAAATGTGAAACTAAAACATTGATGCATCTCTAGTGATGATGTAAGTTTGTATACGTACGTAGTACATCTCTGAATTATTGTGAAAGCTTATTTTGGCAAGGACTGAATTTGATGGATTAGACCATTAGATCGTCCGCAGTCTGTGTGGATGGCACTGACCTGGTCACTTGCTTCCTGCTTCGTCCACTGCTGCGGTATTACCGTAAAGATATTTTATTACGTTTATAGAGAGAAGCTATTATTAGGGATGCTCCGTAAAGTGATTGTCAGCTAAATCAGTTGGCCCAGTGGCATTTTTGTCCGAAAGGAAGAGAAAGTTGCTTACTTGTACGATCCAATAAGGTAATAAAATGAAATTCCCGACTTGACACTACACTCCTTCATATGAATATATTACTTTTATTGATAATCCATCTCTGTATGTATAACGTTAATGCGCACATTACAGTAATCGCAAATAATTGATAATACCTAGAACAATTATAATTCTTGTCTTGTTGAATGTTAAATTTATTAAATTATTAACATGTGTCCTCAACTGAATAACGAATTTAATTAATAGATAGATACATAATGCAAATAACCTAAAAGAATAGGTTTATAACTAAAGTAAATGTACTTTTACGATTACATTCGATACGATATGGTTCAATTATCTCTGCAGTACAACAGTATGTAATTAATTGATTTAAACTCACGTGTGGTTGCTCACTCAGATAGATGATGATAAGTCCCAACACACAAAACAAAATTATAAGTATTATATAAAATGTATAGGTAGCTACTATACTATATACTGCATCACAATTAAATTATGTTATACTATTGTCGCTAAATATATTATATGAAACAGTTTATGGCTATACCTGAAAATGGAAATTTGCAATTGCCATTTTTTGACTATGTAACTTCTATACGTGAGAACTTACTGTTTGAAGAAAACTCGCATTTTTAATATCCAGCATTCTAACCTTTGCAGCATTCAAAATACATAATATTGCCAATGTCCCCCTCATGCACGTCCCAATATTTACAGTTGCACGCGTTTAAATTTTCTTTGGTAAAAACTAGGAGTAAAATCTACTAATTACCTACTATACTCACCAACTTTGCTTTTTCAGCTATGACGGAAATAATGCGATTAATGTACGTATTTTCGCGCGATTACTACGAATTAATTAAGCACAAAAATATTGTCAACTAACTAGCGTTATTATTATTTATATTGGCGATATCACAAAAAAGTCATTAATTCACAAACCTTACTCTTTAATCGCAGAATACTTGCCTTTTCTTACGTGTTAATTGGGAATAGCGCAGCCATTTCCAAGAAAATGTTATAAATACTTATTTCTGAAAAGAGTAAATGCAAGTATGATGAAAAGTGTATTAATTTCCTCTGCTGGTTAGCTGAATTAATTCCTTACCTCCTGATTTGTAATAAATAATATTTATACTTACTACAATTATCAAGCCTATTTTTATTACCATATATGCTGGAAAGTCTTGTGCCGTTGAAGGAATCAGTAATCAACTTCAATCTACCTTGTCACAGTGAAACATGAAGCGTTACATAAACGCAGCAGTTGATTTTCGTTAGTGAATGATGAACAGTGCGGTATGGTGACTATATTTACAAATAGTCAGTAGAGAGAACAAATTGTCCTGCGCAAAATTTCATCATACCCTGCGAAAAATTCCGTAGGACCAGTACCGTTTGCGTACCTCTGGAAAAGATATAGTTTTTAATTCAACTCACCATTCATAGAATATCCCTTGCTTCATATCCGAATATGTACCTTAAATTTTGATACAATTATTATAATTATGAGAACTTTGTTGAACAAGTACCACGATGAGGACGACCGAGGGACGACCACTCTTTCCACTCATTATATTCTAGTTATAGGATTATAGGTAGGACCGGTACTACTTGCACTTGACAACGAAGTTCCTAGAATTGAACTGACATCAGTAGCGCTGCCTCTGGCAGTCGTCGTAGTGGTAATCGGATCCGTAGAGAAACTGACACTCACATGAGCCGAGAAGTCGGCTGGATTTGTAGATGAAGCGCCGGTAACAGCGCTACCACTAGTACTACCACTTATTTCATTATTACTACGTAAAGAGCGGAGCGTTTCAGTAAAAGATCTGAATTCATTTGATGATGAAGAGTCATTTGAATTACTACTACTATTACTAAGCGTTGACGTGACTCTCCTGCGCACGTTATTATTATTACTACCGCTGGAGCCACCACTTCCTAATGAGAAGTGCTGCTGTGATATTTCCACCGACACAGGAGGGGCATTTGAACTGGACGAGGAAAGCGTCACTGTAATATTGCTGATTGGAACGGTGTTGCTTTCACCACCGTTGTTGCTAGTAGTTGTCGTAGCTGCTGTCGAGGCAGGTGGCGCAGGAGTAAGTGGCGAGTCCCTTGTCGATGGCCCACTTGCACCTCCTGTTGCCCGTGAAGAGGTAGCTGCTGAAGCGGCAGCTGCTTCTGTTGGAGTTGGCGAAGATTCGGATGAAGGCGTCGTTGATGATGACGAACCAGCCTGGGGACCTGAGGGTGGTCCTTGATTTTGACTGGTAAAGAATTGAGTGGGAATTTCGGATTGTTGGGCTTGTCTCAAAATCGCCGGTAATTCGTAATGATGGTAAAAGTAAACCATTGAATGCTGCAAGCACAAACAAAAATTATGTTTATAGCAAAAGTAAATTGCAATGAAAATATCAAGCTTGGTTATATCATATTCTGGTTCAGCACTTCATTATGCAAACACTGCCTCTATAAAGTACACTGTATATACGTGTAACGGGATGAGATGCGACATTTTATGCAATATGAACGGATCATGTATGCTTCGGCAGTGACATCGTATGTATGAATGTAGTTGTTGGACATTTGACACGAGTTAAAATGATAACACATCTCCGCCATTCTATCCATCTAAAACTTCCCATTCGTACTATACAACGCTGGCGCTGCGATTAGCAGTATTACTTTCCACATATGACGACGATGTGGTACCTTATTGCCTGTACATATGGTGTAATAATAATTGCAAGGAGGATGTGAGAGCATGTCTGTTTGTACTTGTCATACATAAGTTGACTATACGAAGAAATGAAAAGAGAGCGCGCGAGAGAAAGCTGGAAACGGACAAGTAACAACTAGACGCAACAGACAACATAAGATATAAATGGAAAGGCAAAGTAATAATAGCTGGCAGGGAGTTAATCGGAGTGTTAAGCTTGATCCCTTGACTAATATTGGTCTCATGCTGTCAACTATATTGAATAAAATGGCTCACCACTCGGAAACTTAATGGCTAATAATGGAAGGCAAGCCGAGACTCTTGCAGAACTAATGGAAATCTCCCTAGTATTCAGTATTACGCTTCTGCCCCTATGTAAATAGTATGTACGAATAGCAGCATTATCTTGGCATGAAGATTACATTTCACTTTTATCCAACAAGTCAACGTGTACAATACAATGATAATATAATCTAGCACCAGCTTACAAACACAGTCAAAACTTTTACTCTTACATTTCCTCATTTGCCTTTCCTCTTCCCTTGTTCTCCCTCTCTTGCCTCATCATCACTAACACCAATGCCATCTTCATCATTATTATTGCCTACATTGATCAAGCATGTGCTCGTGCTGCTTGACAATAACAAGTTGCTGTGTAATTCTATTGCACAATTATATCAATGTATAAAAAACTACGTTAACTTTAACTCTGTGTTAAAGTACACCCAGAAAGTTTACTGAATGTTAGCGCAAGGCAGGACATAACAATGTGCTATAATACTCTTTGATAGAAACATCACCTATACCAGTCATAGTTAAACCAAGATACTCATATTATACAAGAATTCGCCTGGATTACCCTTTATGTCCATTTGCAAGGTGCTGTAAAGCATTTACTTTTAATCACCGTCATCATCAATAATAACACGATACGAATGAATGTCGATGGATATTCCAATTTTCCACATTGAATAGAATGGACTGCAAATGAAATGCGATACCTCTCTTACTGCTCCGCAACAATGGCTAACATACAGTTTACTTTGCGACTCTATATATCGGCTTACAAGGTAAGTTTTTGTAGTCATTGATGAAGAGTTGTACACGTCTCTTCTAATGAACTTCTGACTATTACGCAACAGGCAGCTGGCTTCTCTCAACTTTCACTATTTCATGTTCCTCCAGAAGGACAAAGAGTAAAAACGACAATAAATCCAACATTCAACCCCATTCACTTAAGCCTGTATAGGAGACGAGCATACAAACTAGCGATTTAATCACAGACATTTCTGTGTTATCCAATTAACGAAAAGTCCGTCGACATCGTAATTCATACATATGTATTATCACTTTTACGAACCAAATGCATACATACATCCGTGTACATGTTCAACTTGTATGTACTCATATGCCATTTAACTTAAAACGTTACAAAGAATGTCTAGAATTTAACAACTGGATTACAGAGAAGCAGTCTTCATTCCTCCCCCGCCTCCTTGTGAAACATTCAACTTACTGCTTTTCTATCTGACCCTTCTGCAGCTTAAAACTTTCCCTTAACGCCCCTAAAAAGTGATTATGAAAACGGATGCACGCAGATAGTAAACGATGCAACTTTGTCGAACCAAATCTTATCGAGATAATGTATAGCCATTACTACATGAATGTGGTGTACCAGCTATCATCATAATCGTCGCTGAGTCAGGAAGAAAGTGGTGGAAGTCAATTAAAATGCAAATTTGTACGGGCCAATCATTCATCCGTTCGTCAATCCCAGCAATGTCCCCAAAATACGTTCACAAGTACTTAAAAACAAACAAAAAGCAAAGGC
Source organism: Coecobrya sp. COE2 (assembly GCA_027743765.1). Taxonomy (NCBI): domain Eukaryota; kingdom Metazoa; phylum Arthropoda; class Collembola; order Entomobryomorpha; family Entomobryidae; genus Coecobrya; species Coecobrya sp. COE2. The sequence goes on from JAHZMV010000900.1 coordinate 27,563, forward strand.
ACAGCCTTCTATCGTACTGCTACATCACTCGCTTCCTTCGTCTGATACTTGTCAACTTTGGTCGTTTTACGCTCAAGTGACGCTCAATATGACATCTCAAGACGAGCTCATGACGTGGAAAAATACAAAAACTCATTTACAAGCGTCTAGTAAAAATGTTTTGCATTACATATCTTTCTATTAAACAGGTCATTTCATTAACTACGTTTAGAAAGCAGCTTTTTGGCTGTGGTGAAATCTTTGTCCGTTACGCATGATGGCGTTATTCGAAGCAAGAACTGTGCTCATGCCAAAACATTTTGATGGGAAAGGTTCATTAATTTTCCATCTATTATGCATGCAAACTACACAATTATTATGTCCACGTAAATGGGCAAAAGCAGTCGGTGTGGCTGCTTGCTTATTGCCGAGTTATAATTTTTCTACACTCGATTTACTAGGGTTAAATCATAAAGTTGAACAACCCGGACAGAGACATTATAGATTATAGAGAAGATATTATACAACAGTGGCATAGACGCATCCAACTGAAGTACAACATGAGAATTCCACCCTTCTTCATGAGTTCGTTCTTTTCTCTATCCCTCTTTCTCTCTCCAACTTATCTGTTATTGCATTACTGATAGATAAGATAAAATCAAAATGAGCATGTCAACATTAAGCCATCAAACTTATTGCTTGAAAGCGAGATGAGGTAAAACAGGAAGCAAATGGATGAGAGTATGAACGAGTTTCCGAGTTTCCGGTTTAAAAACAAAATCAGCCCACATATACCATCTCATATCATAATCATAAAGAGTAATATCATTGCTAATACCAGTTAACACGATTAGTACTAATCAAGGTTGGCTAACGTCGAAAACTTTAGGTTAGTCCTTATAATGTAGATGGTAAAGATTTTATGAACTACTATTTTAAAAATTCATGCATGGCAAAGTAAAAAATACTCCGACTCAATTTAATCGTGACATTCCATCACGGTTAAAGGAGCACATTAAACGTGTAATAAGCAAATAAACAATTTAAAATGCACATAAATATTTACCAATAAAATATTAATTAAGTCTGGAAACTTTAAAATTCCATTTGGACTAATACTGTCTCATGTGGCCCCAAATGTTAAAATCATCGTTATTTATCAAAATTTGAAACTTTACTAAATGACACTGAATGGTCAGTACATAAAATGTATTCAATATTCAGGCAAAATAAAATTATTTTATCAATGATGCAAGGATGGAAGCTCAAAACTCGAATGCAATTTTCTAACAACATAGCACTGGTTTTTCTAGGAAAATACACATATGCAACGATGTAAATTGACGGCAACTAAAATTCCAGAACTTTCCTACTTTTGATTTTGTGTATTTCTATTCCTACACCTAATTCAATTACACAAATAAATGGGTTATTACATAACTCCGTGACAGTGATTCAGTTAATTTCATATTTCAATTGATGGTGCTATTTTCTTTTATTTTAGGTTGTGCATGGCTCCTTTTGCGATAGCATACCCAACAGTATTACCTTAAGAAATCATTACACAAGGAAAAACTATTACTTATGTACTCTTAAATTGTTCCCAGCATGCACATTAGCTTACAACTACACAGGGTTTTTGGCGTTTTATGCTCACAGTTCTCTCATAATCACAGCATTGTGGTGGCAGTAGTAAAAGGTAACCTTTGTTTGGCTTCCTTCTTTCGTCAGTCAACGAACCCTACGCATTTTACATCTTCACTCAACCTCTGGACGTGTGTGTGCATGTTTTTGTATTTTTACGTTAAATTCTACTTTCTTAGGCATTTGTTTACCCATGATCAAAATTGACTTTCGTTTTGTTGGTTTCCTTCCTTTCAAATGCAATAATAAATACATAAACCGACGGCTGCATNTTTACCCATGATCAAAATTGACTTTCGTTTTGTTGGTTTCCTTCCTTTCAAATGCAATAATAAATACATAAACCGACGGCTGCATGAAGAAGAACGAAAATCAGGCACACCAAATGAATTCGAAATACCTTTTGTAACCGTATTCATGTATGAATGCGTAAAATATTTATCTAAAATGCCTACTATATCATCGCCGAGTCTTAGCAATATGAACGGAGCAGATGCCAATGAGTTTGTCAATTATTGTGTTACCCAATTATGTAGCTTTTAGTCATTTAGTCAAAACCCACAGGTTTCACAAACACAGTGGAAAATATTAAGGAACATCTTACCTGAATAAAAGACCATGAAACTAATAAAGCCAGTCCAGAATACTGTCCATTGAATCGATAATGGTATGCATAAAATGCAAAGTGATACAGATAGAAGAATCTGGAAAAAACAAAAGTAGGTAAGCAAGTGGTCATCAACAGTTATATTTCTGGCTCCATGAATTTGATATAATAAATTGTGGTGGTACGATTTCTTACCTGACCCAGAAAGTTTTAGTGATGGACGTATGAGAGCAAACAGAATCATACTGATCCGCAATCCAAACAATTAGGATAACATAGAATGCCGTGCTGGTGTCATTGAAAAATTCTGACATGATTGCTTCCATGCCTGATATTCATAAAAATATAAATAAATTAATGTTCTATGCAGAAATAGAATAAACCAACATCACTTAGGGTTTTTTCACACAAAAATATATATTATCTTACCGACTAGCGCTAAAATGACAGTAAAGAGTGGTGCAGCAGGGATGTGAATAGAGCCAGCTCCTTCAATGTTGTTTAATAAATCAACTGCAAACGATGCGAACAATTAAGTTAATGCAAAATTCTTTTTGGTGAGATTTAGTTATGGTATGAGGTTGCTCATAAAACTTACCAATGAAAATGAAAATTTGGTGATGAGAATATCGTAACAGCATGGATATTGAAACGGTCTAGAATGTATAAAACAGCATTGCATGAAATGAAATACGAGAACAGCTAAAATGCATGAAATCAAACAAATATTAAAATATGCATAAAAACTTACAAAGACCAGCATGATAAGCATGGCAGGGATGTAGGATGTTCTGGCCATCCACATTGGAACGAATCTGAATTGTTCTCCAGTTACCACGTTTCTAAATATTAAGTAGGTGATGCATATTACTTCAACCTGTCAAGTAAATCAAGAAGTGGATTAAAAATATTTTAAATCAATCAATTTGCTTACCTTAAATAACCTTTATTCTCTTCTGCCTCTGCAAGATTTTTGATACTGGACATTAGTATATCGTCGTAACCAAGAAAATTTTCCAAAAGAAACACACTGAAGCTGTCACCAAAACAAGACTCCTTGGTAGGATCCAACGTGACGATTTTAACAGGGATATTTAGTCTCTGACGAGTGTCTGGAGACAGTCTCAAAAAGCCATACTCCAGAGCATATTCAACAATGTACGCTTGGTCTTGCATAAAAACTATAAGTAAAAGGTGCCGTTGGTTTATATTATTGCGACAAAATTGGTCATTGATCATTTATCAATATTATTTATAATATTACTATTACTTACCCGCATTTGTGAA
>JAHZMV010000901.1:0-13380 GCA_027743765.1 Coecobrya sp. COE2
CAGAGAGATGTAAGATAATATAGAGTGTGCATGATAGTAGAAAAACATTCGAAAGACTAAAAAAAATTGAGATTTTAGGAGGCTCCAAAGAACATGTTTACAGACGCAACATAACACCACGACTACGATACTTACAAAATTATGCAGTCAAAATCAATCGTAGCAAGTACGATAAAGCACTCTATCTTGATCACTTACCTTACAAAACCAACCAAATCACACAAACGTAATTGCGTAATGTGATTTTTTCCAATTTTACAATATTTTAAAACAGACTATTTATTACCTATTCAAAAACATCATCATAAAACAAAGATAACAAACAAGCAAAACAATACATATTTTTCTAGTTTCCTTTAAAATGAACTACTTTTCTACATACGTTACGGTTAGTTGTAGGGACAGCATTAAATGTAGTTTCTTTTGCAATATAGTGTAGCCTGATCTTGGAATATGTTGCTGTGATAATTTTAATCAAATCATAAATATGACAAAATGCCTCTGACTTATTTTCATGGTGTACACTGTTAAACAGTCCACGCTCTGCACATTCCTGGCAAACTTTCTTCACTATCTCCTTTGAGTTGAGATTTTTAATGCTGGTTTCTTTGCTTGCTCTAATGACAGATTCTGTTAGCTTGCAAATCGTGATAACGTCCTTGGACGGCCAACAGAGCCCACCGTTATCCTTTTCATTAATTAAAACAAAGCTATTTGACTCTTGAGATTCCTCCGATGATGGCAATAAACCTAAGATGCATGAAGCGCAGGTTAACGTTGAACACAACTCCCTGCAAACATATCCCGATATGTACACCACGACGTTTTGAACAAAAAGCGACATTGATTGGAATGACGGTAAATAGTCCACGTCTGACACAAGTGAAGCATTACTGGAAGCGATTGGAACAGATCCTGCAGCTCCTATATTCGTATATCCTTGCAGTTGAGTGTCGTCCAAAGTTACACAATTTGCTTTTGGCGAGATTTTCAGCCCAATAGAGAGAACATATTTCAAAAGATGCAGTAATTCAAATGCGCTTGGATTGTCGTTACAGCCCAATCTAGAGCGTATTTTTGCAAAAAACATCTCCAAAAAATCTTGAGATAATTTGTAGGTTGGCAAGTACCTTTTAAGGAAAGTAGAATTAGTTTAATTTTTGTCAGACAAAAAATGGATGTATTATAGTAAATATATCCAAAAATGTATTACGTGAACAGGTTCCGATTTTGCACATATTCCATCATTATACCACCAATGCTAGTCATTGTGATTATGAGCCCCTTAGCAAATGTTCCCTTCTTACATCTTCTATCGACAAATCTCATTTCACTCTTTGTTCGACTATCCATATATTTCAATGAATATAGCGTATATTTGCATTCCATGAACACGCCTTTCCAAAATTCGCTATTGGCCAACCTTAATGGCGACTTACAACCAATTCCGTTCGATCGAGAGTTTGTTAAATCAAATGCTCTAAGAATAAATACAAGGTTAGATAATTGTTGTAATTACAGTATGCTACAATAATCATACCATATATACATTAATACAATATACCTGTCCATTAGTTTAAAAAAGGATGCAGTGGCTTGGCATCCCTTAAATTGAGGCAAGCCAATCTTTTCGCAAACCATTAGGGATACAGCAGTCGAATTACTGATGGTTTGAGCCGCTAAACGAGTTTTCATTTTTTGTGTTTCAAACGAATCGTGACGAACGGTCAACTTATTTGCTGAGCGAACACCCTCCTCATTCTGTAATGCAACAAGATGGTGTATGTATTCCCACCTAACTTCCTGTGATTTTATAAAAAATAAAGGACAATTATATACATACGATTGACATTGAATCATAAGATCAATTTTGCTCATTAAATGTAATTTTTACATCTCCATCTCCCGTTATAAAAGCTTTACAATCCTTCAACTGGTTACGGAGTAATTTCATCATGTGACTAGAATCCAATAGAACAAAGACGGGGTCATGCGTTACAGGGTGAGGAAAGTAAGTCTGTAGTTTATCTGAAGTAACGTCTAGCCTAGCTCCCAATAATTCAGCCGCCGAGAAATTTGCTGGTAACCCATCAAACGTTATTCCCACCACAGTAGCACCAATTAAGTTCAATTGTCTAAGGCAGTTTCTGATACAATCCGCAATCATTTCTGCATCCAAAGCGTCACAAAGCAAATATCCCAGTGGAATGGATCGAGATCCGTTAATTTCTGTTACCATCAGAAAAAGCGCTGTCCTCGCTTCAGCATCTGGTTTCGGCATCTTTCCGACAAGGCTACCATAATCCGCAAATCCATGCATACGTTTTCCGTCCCATGTCATCTTTCTTCGAATGTGCACTTCATCCAAAATTAAGTTATATATTTTCTTGCTTTTGGCATTTTCATCTCGAAGGTACTTTATGCTCGACGGAAACAAACCCGGGTTTGTATTGATGTGTCGAGTCCATCTGCCGAACGTTCTAGCTTGAGGTAAAGCATTACCGAAATATTCCCGAACATAGTCATACGCTTTGGGAGATAAGTAATGTAGTTTCATTGAAAAATCCTGAATTAGTTTTGAATATGCACCTCTGTGCACTTTACGATGTTGCAGAGCTATGAAAAAACTTAGTAAAGTGGCATCTGAAAGTAGATTCATATCTGTCTGGGTTCCGATAGTTTTCTTGTCAACTTTCGCTTTCTTAGATGAATTTATTTCATACTGCAACTCTTTGATAGACTCAGACTTTCGTTTCCGGATTTCTTCACTTCGCTTAACCCGCTGCAGGAGGAGCCGTTTCTCTTCGCGAAGTTGATTGATTTTTTCATAGAGTGCCACTATTTTTGCATCCATCTCCCTGATTAAAATATATGGATCGTCACCGGGGTCATTTTCCAATGGGGCATCCTTTAACTGTACTACATTTTCATCGAGGTCCATCAGAGTAATTTGCGGATCACATTTTGTGCAATTCTGTTATATAGAATGGAAAAGCTAGGGGTTAATGTTAATTTTATAGAAAGTGATTGGACAAATGGAGTACAGTATTATGTCGATTATGCGCACATACAATGATCATGTCACCATTCAAAAGCGATGGGTTGTGATCCTTTAAAATGCAGGTTCGTCCTGAGGCACTGTTTTGAAGGCAGCTAGCAGAAAAATGTTCGTTGCAAATGTAGGGGATTTTCGGAGCCTTCCAGTTTGGGTAATTGGAGTTGGCTTTAGAGAGAAACTGTGCCCATTTTGCCTGCTCATCATTTTTCGGAATTCTACGAGTTATGGTTATTTGAGAGAGATAGAGTTGGTTTACTTCAGGATAATTTTTAGTTTATGTTTTTGGGATCAAAATTACCTATGGAGTGAGACTCCGTCCTGTGCCGACTTTCCACAAAGGATTATTTCGCAACAATGCATTTTAAATTAAGTTTTATTTATGAAGAAGCAGGAAAGCAATGAAGTGCAAAGTTTTCAAAGAAAGGTGTGCGAAAATGCAAGCGTGATGTTTTTGCAAATTTTTAGTTATGAAACAGTATTAGAAATAGCTTCAAAACAGCATATTTCAATCACCAGGAGACAATTTGCGCTTCCTCCAGAATGTAAAAAAATCTCAATTTTTCGTTGTTTATCTAGCGACCATGTGCAGTCCCTGATTGGAGTGAATAAAGGAAATCTAGAGAGAAAATGATGAAAGGTAGGAGTAGTTCAGTCATGTAGTAAATGAACATCAGAGAATGACTATTTACTTTAGGATTTGTGTGGGAATTTAGGAGGAAATTGGAATTAAGGTGGAAACTACTGTTTCCAAAAGCTTGTGTTTTATTCCAGTTAATACAATGCAAGCACTCTGTAAAGCTCTTTAGCAAATATGTAGAAGGATAATAAACTCCCTTGAAAATCTAGTCTCCTTTCTCCTACTTCAATTAAATTCAAGGAGATGTACAAATTTAAATGGAGAAAAGTGATGCTTGACAGAAGATGAAAGATGATTTATTATAAAGGTAAGTACTTTTAAAGAAAATGACATTATGCACCTTATAAAAACATCAATTTAACAGCCAATTTAACCGATAATCAAGTGCATGATTGTAATTTGGAAACTCATTGACCTCTAAAAAAGTTTTAACTATTGCATAACAGAATACAATGATAAAGATGACAAATTATAAGTACAAAAGAAAGTTATCCGAAAGTATGTCTGCAGTTGATAGTTTCTTTTGACGTAAAAAGCTACATATTTGAATGTAACTTAACAAAAAGGGTAAAAGTTGGCTATTGTTGTACACATTATTAAATTTCCTCCATCAACAACCTATTATATAACTACTCTTCAATTATCTTTTCCCAAAAGTCAAACTTTCTTTCATATAGACAACAAGTATAGATGATGACGTAAAGGAGAAAGTTGAGACTCAAAAGGAAAACACACACATTTTGTGCTATAAATACTTCTTGTCCCTGTTTACTTTTATCTCTTGACTTGTGTTTGAGTACCCGATTAATTTTTTTACCTGTGTGTGCTTTCACTACACAAAAAACCTTATATAAACCTACTAATCACCTTTCCACCTTAATTTTAAGGCAATCTTATTCTCTTAATCAAAACCTTATTTTTTCCAGTTATGTGAACACATACATATATAGCACCTTTCGTGAATAGTTTTCCCCGAATGTTTTTTTACCCGGGTTAAAATTCTCAAGGGATACTTTCACACATGCACATATACACACAGAGAAAACACACCAAAGAACAACCTTCACGTAACCCCTTATTCTCTTTTGCTTTCTTACTTGCTTTCTCTTTTACCGAAATAAAAAACCCGTTATCGGTAGAAAATTAAATTAAAAGGTATACTAACTCGTTTAGAGAGTAGTAACACGACAAGTAGTTTAAGGGAGAAAAAAATATAAGGTGCAATGTAATACTTTGTTGAGCTTTATTACAACTTACACAAGCACACGCAATCCAACAGCAGCAGCACCATAGGATGATGACGATGATGTGGAAATGAAAAGGATCGTAAGGTGGAAGAGCTTCCCCCCATAGGTATCTCAAATTACTTTCTCTTTTTTCCCAAGTGAAAGCAGCAAGCAACCACTTCACTTTTTCTCTCTGAAAGATGGAGAGAGAGAGAGAGAAAGTATCCTTATAACAAAAGAGTACGTAGAAAACTCCAAGTGAAAGTGAACTGGTGAAGGAGCCCCTCTCTCTCTACAAACCACTATTTTTTAAGGATGAGAGTAAAAGAAGATGACGAAGAGAAAGAAGGTTATTTCCTTTTTCTTTCCCTTTAAGCTTACTATGTTTTACTATGAAGAGAGTTACGTCCGTTGGACTATCCTCCACTTTTGGTACGACCACCTCCACACATATATAACTTTTTTTCTTCTCTTTTGTGTACAATTTTACAAGAGGGGATATGTAGTGGTGAAAGTATACAAAAAAATCTAATCCATGTTCTTTTATATAGTCACAATACTACAACGAATGCACAAGAGTCCATTCTGGATTTTTTAAATATAGGTCAAAGTTGTGTTATGTATGCATATGAAATATGTACATAACATCCGTTATGGAGAAATATCCGTGAAACGCGATACCCACATAATAGTAGGATAGAGCCGACCGACCCAAAAAGGCTAACTAAATCCAACAAAGCAATTTTTTACCGAAAAAAGGAAAGGGAACCTCTCTGTTCTCTTTTCGGATGTTTATGAATATATGAAACTTTAGATGAATAGGGGAGAATGGAAAATGTGTTGTTGTTGTGTACGTGCAAGCTTGCCACGTTCTGTACAGCCGTGTCTGAAAATGGAAAGATATTTATGCTGGAGAAGAAGAAAAAAAAGAGCGAAAACCGTGCAGCGCAACTTTATATGCATGCATAATAACACCTTGTGCTTTCTCTCGGGTCTTTTGATGGACTACTATTCCGCCAGGATGACAAATACATTTTCCTAATCCAATCAATCCCCTTTTTGTGTGGAGTAACAAAGTTTACTGGATTCACATTTTGCATAACAAGGAGAGAGAAAATCAGTAAGACGTGGACCCATAATATGCTTTCATTTTGCAGTTGAATGAGTTCGGGAGAAAAGAGTAAATCCTCTAATGGTGATGATAACAGCACTGTGTCGTGGTAGTAGTTGTAGTACATTTACAGTGTATTATTTCATTTTCTTCCCAAATCATAAATGACACTTATAAAGAAAGTGTATCCGCTCTTTGTTATAGGGTCACTCATACGAGTGGAAGAAAGATAACTGGCAAGCAATTAGAAAAGGTGTTGCTAGTAAATGAATATAAAGTACTACTGCTGTCCTTTATTCCTATCCTCTCCATTCTACCAACTAGCAAATCCCTCCATTTCTCCCCGAAATTGTAAAATCATGTCATCTGCAAACATTCTCTTGGTGTCCAACGTGTGTGTGGAAAAGGGCCACGAGCATATATTTCTAAGTACATTGACTATCTAAATCAGTTTAATAGAAAACGAGCCATTTAGATTTTCTAGGTCGACTCTATATGCCACGCACACACACACGGTCAGAGAAAAAAAAGGAATAATATGAATGCATACCGTTGTCGTAATATCTGCTACGTACTTAAACAAACATTACGTGAATGTGACATGCTTGAAAACGGCGCAATAAGGAGGCCAGTATGATACATAATGCCTAAAAATACATATTTTCAACTTATAACTTGGAAGGAGAGAAAGAGAACCTTTTTGTTATTTCTTCCTTTCTAGGCATCCGCTACCCTTCAAGCAATGAAAATGTATTATGCCAGATCAGGCCAAATGGAAAGTCAAAGCCACTCGAAAACATTTTCGCCTTTTCTCTTTCTCTCCCACAGCAATAGTGTGCATTTCGTAATTTGCCCGTTCTTTTTCCACATATTATTCCCATATCGCATCACCAGCAGCAGCAGCACCTTCCCTCTCAAACACACCACCGTCACCAGTGCCACCCCACCATCTACAAAAGGAGAAAAGTGAAAGAGTGCTCCTATATATACCGCGATTCCCATCTAATATGCAGTGCATGCTCCACTTCCAGCTTACTAGCATTCATTTTACAAAGTCCATAGAAGAAAAAAAATTGTTATTGTATACTATATAGTAACAGCAGAGAGGAATGATAGTATGGAGAAGCAGCTGAATAGAAAGAAACCCACCACAGCACATTTTATAGCAGTAGAAAAAAGGGAGTCGACTTGGTTTCCTTTAGTTGGCCTTGCAAAAAATATCGATTTGGATGAATGTGCATAGAGAATGGAATGGAGCTTTTCCTTCTCTCCCCCTCTCATTTCACCAAAATTTATTAGTAGGTATACATATTTAGTAGAATATATATAAGAACAAGCTCGTTATGAATATAGGCGTTTTTGCTCTTGCTGTAACTAAAGCCCATTCTGAGAATGTAAGCAGAGGAAGAAAAGCGTCAATAGGTATTAAGAAGGATGAACACACATTCAAAAAGAGTTGGGGAAAATACTTTTGTATCTGTATATATACATGCAAAGGGTAAGTACTCGCTTTTCTCTATTTTCTCACTATTAGTTTTGCGACATTGGTGTAATAGGTAACCCGTCCAATATGTAGTAAACGGGGAGCGTTTTACCTATCAACTCGATTTTCTCTCACTCTCTCTCTCCCAATTCCTCCTTGTCGCTTCAAAAGAAGAAAAAAGAAGTTGGCAACCCAAACCGTCATCATTGCGACTACCAAGTAGAATACTTCCATGTGTATGAAATAGCAGCAGAAAAAATATAGAAGCACCACCACCAACGCCTTTTCTTGTCCCATGTGCTATGCCAGAACCAGGCACCATTCCTAAAGAAATTGGTAAAAGCCACAGCACATATATAAACAGACACACACACGGGCCAGCAGCAGCATTATAACTTTCTCTCGTGCCATAACAGTTCGTTCAAATAAATACTTTGGGAGAATAAAATGGTGTTGCTGGTATATGGAATGGACGGGAAGAAAATGAAAGGGAGAATGGGGAAGAATGTGAGAGACTTAAATACTTGTTTGCCATACTACTGCACGTTTAAATGTTTATTCCTCTCACTTCTTGTTAGCTTTTTATTCATCTACCTTCTTCTTCTTGACTACGATATACAATATGTTCACTCTTATATCGATTCTAATCAATAACACAACAAAGCAGAAGGGGGTTCCAAACCTCAGACGGAGTTAGCGACATGACAAGCACATATTTGTGTGACGATAAAAGGAGTGGTTGGAAACCTTTTTACTGGAAAATGGCAAACATATTGGGCCATTTTTGTATAGTAAATGTGAAATATACACAAAAATGATTATGGGAACGAGCTTCCTGGTGCAATAACGGCATTTTATGATATCTCTTATTGCTTCCACCATCAAGCAGTACATTTTTTCTCCAAACTGCAGAGTCACTCTTAACAGAAAAAAACGGTGGAAGGTGACAAGAATGGCGGAAAAAGTACATATGTTACTCGGGTTGTACTTTCCTGCAGTAGTCCTGCCTGTCTGCCTGAGGCATTGACCTTCACATGACCAAAACTGGAAACACATGAACTTTCTCTCTACTCCCCCACCCTGTTCTGGCAGTAAACCGTAAAATAGTATGCTGCACAGACAACATTGCCCTCCTTTTCCACTCTTTCTCCGAAGCCAAAGGGAATAATTCTACATACTATGTAGTAATTGATGCTAATTTGCAAACAAGAAAACGATACATGCTTTACATAATAAACGTATCTATTTATACATATACACATGTAGGGTAGGTATTTACATAGCCTCTTGCAATTTTCAAGTCCAGAGGGCAGGCAACAAATTTAATTTACTTTAAATTGAAGTGAGAACGCTAATGGAATTGAACAGGGAGGATGACTCGGGCAACAGTGTTTCCTTGTTAGTTCGGATGTCAGTAGTAGGAAAGGGAGTTGTACCTTTTCATTCATTTATTTTTTTTTCGTGTACATCTTGATTTACAGCGTACAGTGTCGTAATAAATGGTGGAGGAGAAAGCAACTGGTATCGGCAAGGGAGTAAGAAAGAAAATGCAATAAAAATCAGAAAACCACTTTTTTCATTGTTGCTGCCTTTTCGACTGGTGGTGGTTCTGCGTGTGTGTGGGCTTTCTCCTTTTATTACTTTCCATCTCTGAAAAAATGGGAGATAGAGAGAAAGGTGAGTGAGGGCAGGATAAGAATGATGAGTCAAGTCAAGCAATGAGAGTCCTAGTAAGTCGAGCAGGAATGCACTTGGAATTGAGTAAAGTGGTTTCGGTTTGATTTTGCCTGTGGCTTTTATTCATTTTCCGTTTCTTTTGACTAGACAAAAGCTCCCTCGTCTAGATAATATTATTACACTCAATTGGAAAAGGATATTTTTCGCTTTGCCATGTCCTTTTCATTTGATCTGCTTATGACTACAATGTATAATCACGAATACATGAGGGAGAAATAAGTTTATGATTCACCGTTATTTGATTCACTTTGTGTACACAAGGCCAAGCACTAAAGAGCATATAGAGATGAGATGATGAGACAAGATTACATACGTGCCTGCATGACTTGGAATATATTAACGGTTCTGAGTTAGAACTTGTAACCGTATGATGATAGTGATGATGTAACGGAAAAAACTAACAACTTGTCAATCGTGTTCCGTCGTATTTCTCAGGAATTGCCTTTCATTATTCAAAGACCACTTCAGTACATGCTCCCCAGGGATCCAACTTTGTATTATTAACAGTAATGACATCTAAGGGACGTCATGTACCAGAGATTGAGCTGGGATGTGAATAGGCTTAGTTTTCACATGTAAATAAAATGTAATATGCAATAATACCAAGAAACTGGAACGAGAAATCGTAGAGAAAGCGATTAAGCCCTTTGAAATTCAAATTACATCACTTTGCCATGTGTTTCCTTTCTAAGCAATATTTTGTTAACATTTGAATGGCATCTCAAGACATAAAGCTGTTGTGCAAGTTACTTCTGCTGTTCGTCACAGAAAGTGGTAAGCCACACAGACAGCACAAAGCTCCGCATCGACTCTGAATGAAAAATTAAAAGGAAAGGAGTGGGCAGTGAAGCCAAAGGCAAAACAAAATCATAATTCAGAAAAGGAAGACGTAGAAGCTGAGCCTTTCACAAAAGTCGACAAGGAAAGATGAACAGCCAAAGTTTGCGTTGTGAAAGGGAAACTACTAACAAGTGTATATCCCACTCATCAATATGCTTTCCCTCTATATTTTAGCATAGTCATTAATGATTAGAGAATCTGTTTTCTTTTTGTTCTTCAACAGTATGCTCTCCATCTCCATCCTATACATTACCACATGCACAATCAGGCGGGGTAAACATGACAAGCTTTTAAGAGAACGTAAGTAAAAGGCTTTTCCAGGAATCGGTTTGGTTAACCCTCCAGCAAGAGTGTTAACGAAACTACATAATTGAATCGTTATAGATGTCAAGTTGATATGTCCCTTCTCTCCCGTCAATTTAGACAGCCAGTCTTTTATGCTTTTCCTGCCTGAAGGAAAAAATCAAATAAATTGGGACAGTGTGTGGCGGTGGTAAAAGTGATGAAATATTTAATTTTGGTAGGCAATATGTACCACAGCAAGTGAGGAAACTACAGAGATGCTCATATCATATTTCAACATCATAAATATATGAAGACGACAACCATATTTACTTAAAATTCACATCATGTGTGGTGTATAGAAAACTACACTGCAGGTTATTTGTTGGTTAAAATATAAACGCAGTCATCGTCGTTATCAAAATTGCTTTCACCTAGAAAATCAGTAAATGGGAAAGATCAGTAGGCTGACGATAGTGTCCTTGATTCTTTCCGCTTTCTCCCGGAATCCTGTCTAGCTAATGGCGTAATTGTGTGGTATTTCTCTGAAAGGTAATCAGGGAATGGAGTGTATATAGTAAAAAAAATGGTTGTCGTCCGTTGTGGTGGAGTAAAATATGATGATGGTGGGGGATGAATAAAGTCTGCATTTCATTGTGCAATATTTTCCATACTTCTCCCGCCTTGGTCGCACACATTTTGGAATCCATATATGTGTAATAAACATTTATAGATATGTGCATTGACTGGTAAGTAGTATGGTAAATGTAATTATTTATGAACATCTGGCAAAACCAGGGATTTTATTATCAGCCGCAGTAGTAGATGTACGGTGGTGAGTCGTGATATGAGAGTATAATGAATCATGCAAATATTATGCAGAATTCTCTCTCAAACTTTGGCAAAATGTGCGGTGTCCGTACCGCAGTAATGTAAATAGTAAATTTGCACTTGGAAAATTCTCTTGTTCCACTTATTCCACAAAGCCAAACATGTAACTGGGCACTAATGGGAAAACTGGTATAATGCGCATGATATGATGAACATCTGTATTTACCCAAGAACAAAAACCGTAAAAGCAAATTACTGAATATGTATTAATCGGTTACTGAAATATTTTTTTCGCAAACACGACATCCTCCTACCATGTTTGCTCATCTAGTGGCAATGTTTACTTTCCTAATAAAACTCCCAGTAAAAACTAACATATTCATTGAGTAATTACCGGAAACTGAAACAAAAAGTTTGAATGAATGGAAATTCGTCATGCACCTACTTTTCCTTGTCTTGTGACAATTACCTAAAAAAATGCTGATCTCACGCAAAATAATGTACGCAATTTTTTGCACTTTGCGCATTCAAACTTTATTAGCCAAGACTCTGTTGATGGATCATAAAAAACGAAAAAAATACCAATAATGCTCTTTTGGAAATCTTTTGCAGTACTTGGAAATGGTAAATAACATTACAATAAGCAAATAAACATCAGCAGACAGTGACGGATAATCAGTGCCAAGTATATTTTTGTACATGGGTTGATATGATTTCGCCAATTAAAATTGGTGTTGTATTCAAAGACCGTCTTGTAGGCTCCATTAAATCTAACAAGCATGTTTCACAAAGTTCATATAGCAGCGCATTTTATTTGACATTGACTTAATTATTATTAATAAACTGATACGACTCGACGGACGACAGCACAATGAAGCAAACACAAAAACATTACGACGTTGATGATGGAAGCATTTTACGCTCTAAACCCTATAACAATAATATGAAATTGTATACTACAAAAATACACGGCATATGTGCTTTCTCACATCATTTAATTTGCGTGTACATCTCTCTACACAAACAAGAGTAGTAATAAATCTTCCAAAATGGTAGCGTCTTCGTCAACCGATTTTTATACGAATGCAATTTTTATGCCATGCCCTTTCCATCCACACGTAATAATAGCATTCTGTCAAACTTTTAAAAGAATTGGCATGTTAGCTGACCCTGCCTGCTGCACATAATAATGAACCTCTCATGTAACTACTCAAATGCTCTGATGGATTACGGTTATTATATAGTGCTCAGCTAAACGATTCCACAATGCATGCATAATAAATGTAGACGGAACGATGATACTATGATTCGTGTGTAATTTTAAAATGTTGAAAATTTATACTTGCATTTTCTACATTCATCATCTGCCTCATTTAACCTTATCCTCCTACCTCCTCCTCCTAAAAAATCCTTTTTCTTTTGTAAACGCTCATATTGCATGCCAAGTTATCTGGGTAAAATGTTTGTATGTAAGTGTGTATATTATTATTATAGCTCTAGTAGCAAAATTTATCTATTGAATATTATTATTATTATTGAGTCTATGACCAGGCAAAGGAATGTGTTTTGTGTGTGTGTTTGCGCATATTTTTTCATTGGGTATCTAATCATCATCGTCTGTCCGTCATACAACACAACAACTCAAAAAAACAGAATACTTAATGGCCAAGCGTTCATCGAGAGATTACTCATTCTTCTTCACTGACTTCTCTAGAACAGCTCAATGACTTATACTATAATATGCTTGCACATACACGATAACTGCACATCAACATCCACCTCCTCCGCAATAACTATAACTATACAAAAGTAAGTACATACTGTGTGTGTGTGTGTGTGTGTTTAGTAGTAACAGTAATACACTTTCAATTAGGATGACTTAAATTGTGTACGTCCCAAACTACTCTTCTAAAAAGGCTTAAATCATAATTAATGATTAAAATGCTAAACTTTACAACAGCAAAAAAGTCACCATTTTTTTATGATGTCCCTAATATTGTGTGCCATTTCTCTGTGTACATTTATCCATGCACGCACGCATAAACGTACCGTTACCAACATTGAAAATAAAGGGGTATATTTAGCAAAAAACGCAGACATTTACTGCTCATCATCACAATCAAAATGTAGAGAGATAGAGATGCAAACAGATCCTCTTCCCTATCGTCATCATCA
>JAHZMV010000902.1:0-37409 GCA_027743765.1 Coecobrya sp. COE2
TCTAATTAGTGATGGGTTCCATTGGAAGAGCGTTCAGGTTGTTTGGAACACAACCGGGGCGGTTTATAGTTAGGCGGAATGTTTCCAGACCGTTGTCAAATGAGCACGGTCAGGCTGGAAAGGGTACCTGGAACTGGGGGTCGGTGAGGAAAATTGCACTGGTGGCGCTTGGTGCTGGAGCTACCTTGTATGTGGGCACTCACTTTATGGTTTACACAAGAGGGCCTGTTCATGCCTTGAAGCCACGGAAAGCAAGTTTTTATGTTAATGGAGCATATTATTTTCTTATTTATAGAATTTTTTAAGACAAAGTAATATAATGTGTGTGTATGCTTTGAAGGATGAGGTGAAAGTTAAGCTGACGTCTCGAGAAAGACGGTTTTTGAGATTCGCATCTGTGGAATATGACGGTCAACTGTACATGACGCCACAAGACTTCATGGAATCTGTTGTGGAACAGGAACCTCGTTGTTAGTACTAGTAGTATTTGTAGTACATTCGTAATGCGTAGGTCATGTTTGTTAGTTTAGATCAAAAGCTGTCGCTCAATTTGTTTTAATAGCTCGAATAAAACGGAAGGTATTGACCAAAGCCGATTTACAAGTGGTCAAGGACTCAACTCCTCAAATACACAAGGGATCCCCGCAAATGTTCAGAAACATACGAGAAAAAGGTTAGTCATTACTAATGACTCATTAGTTGCATAAGTTTGGATTTTAAGTGTATCGTTAATTGAGTTTAATTGTAACCTGATTTAATTTGATTTGTTTTCAGGGATTATATCATACACGGAATATCTTTTCTTGCTATCAATTCTAACAAGTAAGAAGTTTATTGTATTTCATCAATTTTTATCTTCTCAATACCCTAACATTCTGATGCTATGATCTATAAATGTTTTTACTAGAGCCTCAAACTGGCTTCCGCATCGCGTTCAACATGTTCGATGTTGATGGAAATGAGAAAGTTGACAAATCCGAGTTCCTTGTCGTAAGTTTTAAAAATTCTGGTATGCACAATGCACAACTAAGTATAGTTCTGCATTTAGGTTATTTCCTTACTCGTATATTGTATGTTGCACTAGTTGTACAATGCCGTTATAATACAGTAAATTGCTTCTAAAGAGAATGTTCAGTTACAAAATATTTAGCTACAAATTATTGCTGTCGTATTTATATCTTGAGTGTGTATGATATTTTAAGTGCTATTTATACACTTGTTGTACAATATTTAAGAATCGCATCAAAAGAAGAAAATATTTCATTATAATTGTTTTCTCACCTATTAGCTGATGATATTTTCATTGTTTCTTTCGATTTTCATTTTGTTTAATTTTTATTATTTACATAGTTATTGTACCTGATTGATTTGCATTCCTACAAGAAGGAGAAAACCGTCCAAAACCTTCCAATATGTATACAAAATTTGGCTGGCCACGCAAAAATATCCCCATCATCTAGTAAGGCAAAACTACCATCGTCCACTGGAAAGGTTTATTGTTTTATTTTTTAATGCAGAGATGTTTCAGATAATAAACTTTTATTTTATGATTTCTTACCAGTTTGTACCTCGGATCAGTGTGCGAAACTACTCTTTGCAATGCAATAAGTGAAATGTTTGCCTTTATGAATATGGAATTAGTTTGCATTAGGCCAGTTCACGGCTCTTTATTAGATGAAGTGTCTTAACATGATTGTATGGTGTCGGTCGGGGTAATTTTCAGAATGGTAATTCAAACGGTTTAAGGTGGGTCTCATTTCCAGGTCAATGTTTTAGTTGAATTGTGTTGTTGAATGAAATTCATTTTACATACTAATCTTTCCTTTTACTTACTCGTTTTCCGCTTATTCAACTCGTGTTATCTTGCTTGGATATAGATCACTGCTTTTAAATTATTTGAAACGACAAAGTTATTCTGATATGCATGCTCTCAGTATTTCTGTCACTTCCAAAAAATACTTATTTCTGTACGTGACATGGAATCATCAAATGTAATGAATGTCGGTTACATTTTGAATATTGTTAACAGATTAACATGCCAATTTCTTGTCTTTATGTTAATTCGTTCCTCCTCTCTCTGTCCGTGTGTCTAATATGCCTCATCTGTCTCTAATCTAACAACATTTTTGCTTTTCTTATTTCAACAGTTGTAATGTATGATTGTCATATTCTATTTATACCTAATTATATGTAATTTGATTCACGTCTTCATATGATTAATTATAATAACTTATTAATTTCTGTGGGTTGACACAGTTGGAAAAAGTTTTCAGTATGGCATGGAAGGATAAACGAGGCCTATTGAATCCAGAAGAGAATGGAGAGCAAAGCGAAGACGGTGAAGAGGGAGAAGGTTCAGAGGAGAACGAAGATAAATCAAAGAAAAGAGAAGACATAAATGAGGACTTCGTCGATGATGAAAGGGGCTTGCAACGACGGCACATTGTGGACACGACGCTATTAATTCACTTTTTCGGCCCAAAGGGAAAACGTGAAATTCGCTACGAGGAATTTAAAAAGTGAGCTAGTTGGTTCATCATATTTCTGACATAATACATATGTGACGTTTGTTTTTCATTCATTTTTCATGTATGGTTTTAGCATGCTCCCCAAAATAAAGTTGGTAATTACTTAAATCGTCAGAAAATCCACGTATTTTCACTCATTTCTATCTTTGTTCTCCAGCTCGCCGCCAAAAATGAAGGATGGGATACATTCAAGCAGTGTCTGCGTCAGGAAATGAGAACTCAATAAAATAGTTAATTCAAATCGAACGTTAATATCAATAATCAAACTAACTCACTAACTCTTCGAATTCGTTAAGTTGCAAAGATAATTTTTATAATTAATTGCGAGTGGAACACTAAAGTCAAGTTGTATCACGTTGATGCAAAGAGAAGGATTTTATGCTATATTTTAGATCATTAGGTAAATGGACAAATATTAACACTTCAGCAATAATTGGAATCATGTATACAATGGCTACGTACACAATAATCATCCGTCATGTCTGTACCAATTTACAAAAGAATATCCGGAATACCAGGTGCTAGTCCAGCTCTGCTGGAGTTATATTTATATTAGAAATATAATGAATGAAATGTCTGTGACTTATTGTTAATCTCAATCTCAAAACTCTCAATCTAACACTGTTTGCAAGTGCTTACTTACTAATTAAACTAATTCATTCTACAATGCATTATCTCAACAATGAATGTCATGCAATTTAAAACTTACAAAAATAAAATAAATAAATAAACTGTGTCCTTTCAATTGTATATGTTTATAAAACTGGTATCACAGTGAATGAGTTTATTAATTAATAATGAGACATATTTTCAATATCCATCATAATCCTACAAACAAGTTATATACAGTAATTATAATAGCTACTCCCTTTAGTTTTTTTAAATCTCTAAGCACGTTGAAAATATATTAATTTTATTTTTGTTTTCAATATCATCGTAATAATATATTTTTATTATATTTATATGATCACAGCTTAGGCTTCAACTTATTCTATAAAAATAATATAATATATTAATTTTATTTACACAATCTTTTATACAAATAAATATCGGTTTTGGAAACACAAATGATAAATACACAACATACATAAATTCTATCATAATTCTAACACGAATACAATACATACATTAGTTATCGTGGAGCTAAAATATACATCCACACCACATACATATTTTTATGAATAGAATAATGATTTAACTATAAAGTTTTAATTTTCTAGTGCTAACAACAGTTAATTTTTACGAAAATAATGTGACTCGCATTATGGGAGTGATATTGTAGATCCTATAGTGTTTGTCGTACTTGTTCATTTCATACATGCATGCTGATAATAGTCATAAAAATGAACACTAACAATAAATCATTTTTTTACATTTTAATGTTTTGTTATCTAATTGAGTATAAATATCAGCACCTTCGTAAAAATAAGGTATGAAAGCTCTTAGCTCTTACCTCCACTTCTAGCCTAAAAGTTTTAGGTTCCTTTAGTTTGTTTTGAATGGTGCCTAATTTAGAATATACAGAGGCGCGGCATTATTGGGAACACTGCTAATTCTCAACTTTCAGTGAAATACACGCACACTTGATTATAGGACATTCATGATCATTACCAAGAAATTTTAATGTCTTTGGGAGCTTTTTGGTTGAATTTTTACAGTCTTATTTTGTATCCAAATATCAAGTTAAAATTACTACATATACAAATACGTCCTATCAGAAATAAGTTATTACAAATATCCTACACACACTTTCATTCAATACAAATTTCTCAAACCTATTGGATTCTAATACCAAGTACGTGTGATAATTACAACAGCAACTGTATAATAATACACGACCCCTTGGAGTAGCTATGTACTGTCATAAAATTGATTTGGCACTATGAAACATCCAGAGTTACTGCGAGGGTCCTCAGTCGATCCAGCAGTTGTCCGTTCCAGGTTTGTGTTGTCTGCGGTTATACCCAAATTAAGTAAGTTAGGCCCAAATAGATAACGCAGTGTAAAGGCATATAAATTACTGGAATTGTTTTCTTACCATTTGGTTGATTGGGCCATTTGTGCCATGGAACATGGCTTCTTCACCATTCTGAAGTCTCTGGAGAAGTAACTCAATCTGGCTCGATACAGACGATCTGCTAGATTTTATACAGGACTGACGTTCCTCGTCAGTTGAATTAGTTTGTGACCAAACGGATGCTGCTGAAAGGGATGTTTTGCAGTTCGAATCCGTCAAAGATTTCGACTCAGTCGATCCAGCAGTTGTCCGTTCCAGGTTTGTGTTGTCTGCGGTTATACCCAAATTAAGTAAGTTAGGCCCAAATAGATAACACAGTGTAAAGGCATATAAATTACTGGAATTGTTTTCGTACCATTTGGTTGATTGGGCCATTTGTGCCATGGAACATGGCTTCTTCACCATTCTGAAGTCTCTGGAGAAGTAACTCGATTTGACTCGATACAGACGACCTGCTAGATTTTATACAGGACTGACGTTCCTCGTCAGTTGAATTGGTTTGTGACCAAACGGATGCTGCTGAAAGGGATGTTTTGCAGTTCGAATCCGTCAAAGATTTCGAACTCGAACATTGTCCATTGGTTGGTCCACATGATGGAGACATTAAACTAGCCTTAACTCTAGTATTTGGGTCCAGTTCACTTAATAGAAACCGTAACAGTCCTACCGACGTAACATCCTGGCTTTCTGGGTACAATCGGATGTCCGAACGACTGTTAATGCAATTAAACCCATATTATAATTAATGACACCAAAACAATGAGCAAGTGTGGTGTAATTTGATGATGTATTCGTTTTATGTTTAGCTTACTTCCAATTAGGGAGAAAAATTACGGTTGGCAGTTGCTCAGGACTTAATTCTGGTGGCAAGGAATTTTTGAACATGTCCATCTTAACTAACGTTACTTCTAAGCTTGCAACGTCGTAATTGTCAGCAATAAAATCTTGATAATGCTACTAAGTGCGTTACAGCAACAGCACAATAGCCACAGAAGGAAGCGGTGTAGAGGAGGAGTACTGAATTATTATGTTGAGTTTCGCCATTTATATAACGGATAAGATCACTTGATCCCCAACTCTCAAAATTGTTCTTATAAATACTTCTTGGTTCACTACTTCGCACCATATTACTTTCATCAGTGTTTTTATTGTTGTTTAAAAACAACCTAGATGGAATCTTATTGGAATCACCGCTCTCGGTAAGTGTAGTATAATTGTGGATGGCTGTAGCAACTTCAGAAATATTTAGGGACGACAGGGGCAAAATAACATCGTTCTGTAAAAAGCAAAGATAGTTAAGTTGTTCGTTTTTGTATAAAAAGCACAATTAAATGTTCCATGTTAAACATTTGTAGTTGTTGTACATGAATGATAAATCATACCTCAGAATCTATTATAAACGCCATTGGATCAACATAATAGTCACCAGAGTATTCACTAACGCTTTTCAGTCCACTAAGCCCAAGTTTGATAAAATAAGGCACGTCCACAGGATCAATAGCTAAGAATTTGAACTGACGTTCCGAGATGCAACTTAATCCTGTAAAGTTCAATGAAGCTGAAATGTTTTCATAATGCTGCAGAGGTTCCCTCTTGAAAAGAGCACGTTTTTTGTGCCAGTGGTGAATATTTGGCATCAACTGTTGACATTGATAGCTTCCTTTACGTTGGCAAATTTGTACAACCGAGCTCCAAATTGACGCCCATTCTGTAAGAAAAAAAGTTAAATTTAGTTGGCTCAAAGACTATGATAACTAATAACATAATCTATTTCGTTTTTAACTAAAAGATAAACTAACCAGCATTGACTTTGTGTGCGGTTCGTCGTAGTTTGGTAACGTTTCCACTTCTGTTGCAGTTAAAATAGTCCAGTGCGATTTCCTTTGTTTGCATGTAAAATGGAGAGTGTCCCGAGGGAAAGTATCTTCGTGTCACCAACAGAAATATGGGGCCTTTCGTTAGCTGCTGAGCAAAATCATGTGGTCCTAGCGCCACTGGGCGATTGGCAAATCCATTCCGTAAGGCATACACCCAGGTCAATGGTACACTTTTTGTTCTTTCAATGATCCATTCAGCAACTTGACTCACAGGACCTTTCAGTCCCTGGGTATGATATCCGCCGTGCCATTTTGCAGTATGAATTTCATTGAATAGAACCAGAGATATAGCATTAGAGGATGTCAAGAAGAACTTTTCTGCAAGCTCAGGACGGAGAAAGAGGCCAAATCCAACTTGGTTAAATGGATCCGCCTCAAAAGTTCCTAAAATAATAAAATATTGAATAATAGGTAGCCCCATACAAACTAAAATTTAAAATTGATATAAATGATAATTAAAGCAATCATTTCTTACTAAGTGCCATTTGAAGGTAAGTCTCATAAGCTTCAGTCGCTTCATCAGTCGTAAAGTTGAAGTAACCCAACATTATCACCTAAGAACAAATGCATATACCAATTTAAACTAATTCAATTATAATGAGAGCTAATGTTGGTGGTCATTCTGGGTATGCTTTCTTCTTACATCATGTTGAGCTCTGAAGTGCCACAATTCTTCTTCAGTGTCTATTCTAGTTACAGGTTTCAATAGCGAATTGATGAACTTTACCATCGGCTCCAACCGTATTGGACCGTTATATATTATACCCTAAAGTGAAATGGAAAAATGAGAATTAAAATAATTGTATTACCAAGCATACATTCATTGAAATTCTTGCCTTATTTAAAGTAATGAACCTACCGCTGCTTTTCCAATATGAGCAACAAAGATTGGATAGTGTGATAGGTTTTTGTAGTTTTTTCTGCACTGTCCTCCAGGCCACCAGCAATTAATTGCATAGAATTTCACTCGACCATGGTAAGTAAAAAAGAAATGCTTTGCGACATTGAGAAACACTGATTTTGAAGCTACGGATTCAGAATCCCACGGTGCATAATAAAATAAAAAGGAGGGATGATATGGGATATGTTTATTCGCCAAGTCTACGTATTCGCCCATATAATTATCCTGAAGAAAATACGACGCATCTTTATCCTCAAAGAATGGACTAGGCACTGATGTGGCTCGTATTTTTGGAGGCCTAATAAAATGCAACATTATAACATTATTCTCTTATTATAAGTCAAAATCTCGCATGCATTTCGAGTGCATGCAATTTAATTTAAATCATGCTTAATATAGAATGGTATACTTACGATGATCTAAGTGACGCAATCCCACTTGCAAAAACAAGGAAGACAATGCATAGTTCCTTGTGATATCTTGCCACTCTGACAGACATCCTGTGCAGGCAATTGTCCAAACGACGTAATATATTTATTCCCTGGTTTCCAGCCCTTCTTTCTTCCCTCTGGTCTTGATCAATATTGGAACTCCTATTACTGAGCCCTTCAGGCTGATTCCTAATGTAATTTAATTGGGATTGTATACTTAACCCTCCCCTCGAACGTCTATTCCTCAACTCTGCTTCAAGATTCTCCTCCTCTAATACAAATTTCCTAAAGGTACGAATAGCCGCTGAATCAGGTTCGCCGTCACTATATTCGGTTTCAAAGTCGTCCGATGAAAACTGCTCCTTCTCGTGGTCACAATCCAACGTATTTATTTCTTGATTATCAGACTCATGAAAGTTACTTTCAACTTCACTGTCTGATGATGATAAATTACTGCAACTAACATCAGAAGTGTCTTCGCTCCCGGGTGTAACCGATTTCCAAGAGTTTCCAACTACTGAGCTTTCACCACCACAGCTTGCCTTTATAATATTGGATTGTGAGGAAGAAAACGAACTAGAAATGTCATCCGTGTCGTCGACAACACTTCCACTTCCGCCACTGGAGGCAACTACTGTCTCATAAGGATGAGTATAGTCACTGCTTAGGGATTGAGATGAGGACGAGGAGCAGGAAATTTCTTGACAGTCTTTACTTTCCTTCGGTAAGCCAGTTGTATAATTTCTAGTTGGACTGCTGCTGTTGCTGCTACCGATTTCAGGACAGGAGCCAATTTGTTCAGGATTGAAGATCTCCTCACTCCGTAATTGATTCATTATTATCCATAATTAATTTAAACATTGCTCAGAGCTGCTGCTGTTGAAAATTAAAAAGCAAAAAAGTTTGTAAAATACACCCATTGCACATACAAATACGGCGTAATAAATAACAATCTTTTACATTAGATTAATAATTTTAATGTTCAAGAGAATAATTAAATACCTTTTACACCATTGACCTTTACATCATCCACTCCTACGCGCATTATTCTATACCAAATAAAATAAAATAAACGCGTATTTGAAACCCACACCACTTCCTCTATTAAAATCTCCTCCAAAATCCTCCAAATATACTACCAAGATTCTTTAAACAAATTAGCAATTACTCACACCAATTTTTTAATTTTAAACCCTTCACCCGGCGTCGTTTAATTGTCAGTAAAGATGTTTGGACTCCTAACGCTTTCCACACTACAAGATAAGATCTAACCTACTTTAATTGATAAAAAATAAGACAAGTTGTCCTTTAAATGCTCTTAAAATCCACTTTTCAAAGCACTGTTAGTTAACACCACTTGCTGAAGNTACTACCAAGATTCTTTAAACAAATTAGCAATTACTCACACCAATTTTTTAATTTTAAACCCTTCACCCGGCGTCGTTTAATTGTCAGTAAAGATGTTAGGACTCCTAACACTTTCCACACTACAAGATAAGATCTAACCTACTTTAATTGATAAAAAATAAGACAAGTTGTCCTTTAAATGCTCTTAAAATCCACTTTTCAAAGCACTGTTAGTTAACACCACTTGCTGAAGTAGTAGAGGAGCAGATGTTAACAGTTTTTTCGGACTCATCTGTTTCACTCCCAAAAAGCTGGCTCTCTGGCGAATGAACACGTAGAAAAATTCCGTCGACTACACCTACCGCCTTCACTACACTACATCAAGCAATTGTAAAGGAAAGCATAGTAAAAGCATCCATTGGATTTGGATAGGCAGGGTTGCAGTTTGCGAATTTGCGAAGGCTAAGTTAGTTAAATATTTAATGTAAATTGCATATTATGCCTTGATTAGAAATTAAAATCCCTTATTGATTATGCAACGATGGGTATATAATTTCCATCTGGAATAATATGGATCCTACCATAATATGGGCTATGACATTTATTGATGGATTTTTGTAAATTTTTGCAATACAATTCATAGATAATGAAGATCAACTCAACTAGGTATTTTAGACCGTTTTTGGCAGCGTAAATGCTGACATATTAAAATTAAAATATGAATCGTGATGATTATGAATGTGAAGTGTGAAACATTCAGCTAGTAGTAAGTACTTTAATTTTGTCATGAAGTCTTTTGTCAAGTGAATAACATGAACATGAAATGTTAGCTATAGCTAACTAACCTTGATGTTACAGATAATGTAAATTTTATTATTATGCTATTGAAATACTAAACTGCAAGAAAATTACTAATCCATGCATGGACATGCTATACGCTCGCCTTTATCTGCCTTTTATGGGTTGATGGGCTGACAGTATTAAAGAATGACGAAAATCGAAATAATGTTTTACGTGGAAAATGGGACAAGTTGTTCGTTTCGTAAGAAAGAATCCCATATAGCACAAGTTGGAATTGGAACTCTATATCGGCAAAAAACCTGGGATGGTTTACATTTTCAGAACGCAGAATCGCAGTTCCATTAAAAATGCACTCCCACCGACGCTTGTATGCCATGAAAAATGGAAAATTGATGAGACAATACATATAGATAAGAACCTTTTTAATCTCTAATCACTTTTCATTTTGCATATTTCCATTTTCTTGCATACAGGTACAGCGCTGCAATTCCTTAAGAATCAGTGCATGCATACCTTGACTATGCTAATGATTAAGAATTTAAGGTTCGTTGCAATCTTTTCGTCCAAAGAATACTATCAAAGAATGCATAATATAATATTCAAATGATACGAGTATAAGTAAAAAAACGAAGACAAAAAATTGCCCCTAAAGATGTAATGCCAAAAGATAAAGAATAAAAATCAATGCTTGTAGTTGTTTGTAACTTAAGTAAGTTGTAAGAACTTACAACTTTGTAAGTTAAGTACGTGTGCATCGTTTGTACACATACCCATTTTGTACATTGCATTATTTAACTTTTATTTATTACAATTAATATATTTTATAATTATATTTAAAGCTTTTCCAGATTTGAAAATATTTACTTTTATTCTTGATTTTACAAGAAAAGTTTTAAATATATATTATACAATCACCGTCAAGACTGTTTGTCAATGAAAGCTAAATTGAAGAAATGCTAAATAAATTTGTGTAGCAGAAAGAGATACATATAACGGCTAGACGCTATAAACTCCAGTTTAAACATTTATCGCGTTTGTTTCACACGCTTTTAATTAGTGTGCCACTTCCGGTGTTACGAAAAGAAAAGCTAGTCGCTCGGTACTCGGTGGCACTTAGATGATAGTCTTTCTGCTTCTTGTAAAGTTACTATAGATTTGATATCAACTACCTAAATGAGTTTTAAGTAGTAAGTATCTATAAAAAGTAGAAAGAGAAAAGAAACAATGAAATACTGAAGAAGCGAATCATCACATCACATAAGGTATCAACAATAAACATTTCAAAAAATATATATAGCTTTTCACTTAGAATGTAAGACTGTTAAAAAAATTTAAAGGATGATCACGTGAATCCATGCGAATAAAGCAAGTATATTTAACCCCTCTTCTTTTCCTTTAAAAAGTAAAGTAGAATTTAAGTCAAATCTATGAAAATGAGAATGACATGAGCAATTAAATCGATACGTTATTTATAATGGCTTTCTTTAAATAAATTAATAGACATTGTGACAACTATGGAACAGTAAAGTTGGAAGATGGATAATAAAGGTTTGTCCCGGTCACAATACGCTGGTTTAGTAGACCCACAGTCAGGCCCGAGAAAGCAGTATCAAACACGAAAGCCGCATAAGAAGCATCAAAATATTTTGTGCGATGGACGGGTCCATGGCCCGGGGCCTGGACCTAATCAGGAACATGGATTTCCCCTTTTTAATAACAGATCCGTAAGTACAATCAAAAAATTGCAAACATAGTTTGGTGCTAACTAAAGTAAATTTTTTGGAAATTTCTCCAATTTTATGTTTTACAGCTTTCCGTGCTTAGTACTATGCATCATCTAAATCCTCACAGGAAAGTGGCAATGAGCCCGGAAATTTTGCGTGAGGCTGAGGAACAAGCTTGTTCTTTAAGAAAGGCTGTGAAGCAACTTCAAGAGCAACTGGAGAAAACGAACCGGGAGAAAGCGAGAATACACAGATTTCTTTCAGATCTCTTGTACACGTTGAATGCACGGGGATATGAATCTGTGAGGGATCATGAGGGAACCTTGGTTGATCTGAATAAGTGCAAAGGGGAAACCTATCTGGACCTCAAGGGAAGGGATTTAAAAGTGAGTCGTTTTGGTACGCTTAATTACCTACTTTCTTTCATGTTTCTTGTTTGATACACTTTTATCTGACTTTCATGTAGTATATTATGTAAATACGCAATTTTAGGATCATAGTAAACATAAATATCATATTACAATTTATAGCAAAGGGTTAACGTACGACGCCAAGGGGGCCAAGAGTTTCTTTTAAAAGCGGTGATTGGAAATCAGGAACGAGCTATTCAATCTCTCGTATATAAGCTGGATTCAATAGGACGAGATATTGTTTTAGGGGTAAAATGCTTCACTACTGAATTATATAGCTATATATTTTAAAATTGAAAGAAAAATGTTTTAGTGAAGTAACTTGTTAAAATTAACCAGAACCGACTTACCATGGACGATACAAACGCAATATGCACAACAAGCGATGGCTCAAAGGTCGCTTCGTTGGAAGCGGAAGTTTTACAACTGGTAAATTTGATAGAAGGGGCCTGTCAAAGATGTCCTGAAATGTATGGAGCCTTACGTGAACACTACTATTTAAATGAAGGTGAATTTCAAACGTCATAATGGTCTCATATTGCCGTGCATTATAAAGCGTCGTTTCTTACAACAATTACGATTCCTTTCTTTTGTGTGCATTTTAGGCAGCGAAGCTAGCGAGTTAAGTCCAAGGAATCCAGTTCTTCATAATCTGTTAAAGAAATGTGAACAGATTGCTGGTGAAGCCCAATCTAGGCAACTTGTTGAAATGCTTAGTTCCGGTAGTTCAAATAACAGTAACAAAAATCGACCTAAAAGTCAGCAAGGGCCTCTTCCTAATGGCTCAAGTAAATCGGGGAAAGCCAATAAACAAGCTTCCAAGTCTAAATCAAGCCATGCAAAAGCACCAAGGTAAGCCAGACGAATTGTAAACCAAATTAAATCTACTTTAGTGGTTCAAAGGGCTAAATGTATATATCAACTGCGTAATTAAATGTTTCAGAGCAGTTTCATCCGACATAATTGGGAATACCCCTAATAGTATAGCATCACGCGCATTGTTGGAATCAATTTGTGGACATTCATCCCGGGATTCCTCCGACAATCATTTGAAGCCCTTGAATGGAGTGAGTCGGTCAGAAAATTCATTACAGCAGAAATGCCTCTCGTCCAGATTTCCCAATTCTTGCATCCAGAATCCTCCCGGTTGTACCGGTGTTCCAACAAACAGTAGTGGCGAACCAACAATGTCCCCATATTTAAAAAATAGTAAATCCGCATTAGATCATTTTATAAAGGATTGCAGCGTCACCGTTTGTCCCTATTGTCATCGCAAGTTTGGAATAGAAGAGTCTATTTCAGAAATAAAAAGTCATATTGAAATGCACGTTTTCGCTGGCGATGCAACCCTGTCATAAAAACATTCTTAAAAAAATAACAGAGAGATAATGCTACTGTCGAATAATATATTTGAAAATCTGATTGATTCCTCTTACCACCTCATTTTGGTCACCTTTTTAATTATTCATTCAAAACTATATGGGTGGTCATTCATTAGTCATGATTAGTTTTATGCCTACACATACAATTTAATTTAATTTTTTTAGCGTATAAACATTAAAGTTTAATATAATTATATAATATTATGTTTAAGCCTAGCCCACGGACGGTTTAGGAATAAGTAATATAATATGTATAGTCAACTCGAAAGTCGTTTTTTATCCGGAAACGGGAAATCGATGATTTTATCGTGCGTAGTATCGCATGATACGGTAACGGTAATTATGGAAAATGTTCTCTAATTGACTTGATCTGAGGAAGCGTTTTAATTATATCTTTGTTCATTAAACCGCATTTATGCAAGCGAAAAGTATTTCGTCTCAATTGCATATTTCCTGCAAGCGAGCTTTATGGATAGCAGAGCACCTCGTCGCATAGCCAGAAAGAGCCACAAAGAGATGTAATTTCACGCGGATTCTCTAAAGCTTCGGTTTTTTGACAGACAGATGTGTAGAGAATCGCAAAAAATGTTTAGTTTGTACACATGTTTTGCTGATACAATGATGATTATGCTCAAAACAGGATATATTTTCAAAGTTTTAACAAACTTAAATAGTCTAAATGTGATAAAGTTTTATTATTGATTGTACTATATTTATCAACATTATTTATCTATATGTAGGGTAGTTCACCCAAGCCATTGTGCCTGCCTGGAAGCATAATTTATATACATATTTTAATCAATTTTTACAGTTGGTTTCTTGATTCATAATTTGTTTAAGNTGATACAATGATGTTATGCTCAAAACAGGATATATTTTCAAAGTTTTAACAAACTTAAATAGTCTAAATGTGATAAAGTTTTATTATTGATTGTACTATATTTATCAACATTATTTATCTATATGTAGGGTAGTTCACCCAAGCCATTGTGCCTGCCTGGAAGCATAATTTATATACATATTTTAAGCAATTTTTACAGTTGGTTTCTTGATTCATAATTTGTTTAAGAGAATAAACAGTTGGAAACCTTTATGTCATATTTTAATATTTGTGCGAAATAAAACAAAATTTTGATTTTAAAAGTAACGTACTTTATATACTTGGACATAAATTGGAAACACAGCTTGGATTCTAAGTTTACAGGTAACTGACCATTTTGATGTTTTTAATCACACATTAGTTTTCGTAAAGATATTTTTGCCGACTTCTCTGACTCATATCATAAAAGTGTGTATTTACATGCAAATAAATTAACTTATCTTTATCGGGATATAAACAACATTTTTACAAAATATCTCTCACAATCGGCATCTCAGTTTTGTGAATACCGAAACTTTCCCCGATACTGATGGATGGAAGTCGTGTTGAAATTATTTTTAGAAAAAAGACATATATCCTTCTTGCACCATGACATATAGTGTCAACTTAGGGATCATTTCATGATCATAGTTTTGGTAATCTCAGATTTCATGGATCTGATGATTAAAGCCAAACCAGATAATATTTGTATGCATCTCTGTTGATGTAAGAATTTTGTTGGAATTTATTCATATTCTATCTTGGATGTTCAGATGCATTTAGTTAATCAATCCGATCAATGGCTAATTGGTACACGGTATATGTGCAAGTGCAATTACTACATTTCAAATATGTACAAAGCAAAAAGTCACGTAAATCAGAATGATATTCAAATGGAAATTACTATATTTATATTAAATTTATAGCACAATACACGGCACGGGTGATAAACTAAAATAAAAAAAACATTACACACCTCCTATACTAAAAAATTGGGATCAATAAATCAGTAATTTTTATACTGCCTAAATGGAGAATTTAACTGATTCAATGTCCTTTTGATTTTTATCTTTATATGTATGGGCGCTTAGACATTTACATACAGAGTAAAAATGTGTCACGATAAATCTTGTTTTATAACTTTCGCATTATCCAAACTTGGCCTAACCGAGTCATTGATACGAATTCAAAATATTTATACCTCCTCCTCGCCCCATTATAATTACAAAGACCGATAGCTATCGGTCTAGCAGCTTTATACACATTTTCATATACATAATTACGTGTAAAAGGAACTAGATATTCAAATATTACAACTACTATGACTTACGGCAAATAGTTATTGTTGCAATTGTGCGTTAAACGGCCACGGACAAAGGAAACCTGAAAATTATTACGCGATAATCTACATCGTACATTGCAAATATGAACAAATGTACGCGTGTTTCTCTCTGTGTTCCCAAGTTCCCATTCGATTTCCGATAATAATCTGTATGAATGTCTCGCTCGGCCGTAGGCCAGTGCCTTCATTGCTGCATATTCCTTGGACTCTCTCTCTCTCTCTGAGAAATCATGCTTTCCCCATATACCTAACTATTATTATAGTACTCTTTACAAATCAAATTTCATTTTAGGAAACACATCATCCTTCATAGCTTTACTGCTCAAATTAGGCAGAGAAAGAAACACACAAAAAGCCGAAATTGCTTGCAATGTTGAAATTTAAGGCGTGTGTGAGCAAGAATGAAAACCAATTTCCAGGACAAAAAAGCTGACCAAACGATTTTCTACAAGTGCCACTGCCACTTTTTTTATTATATATGAAGAAAAGCATCTGTAATAATAATAGCATCTCTTTCTGCTTGTTGTTCTTCCTGTGCCGCTTTTGTTCCCTGTCTCCTTTTCTCATCTTTTCCCGTGTCGTGTTAGACGTGGGTCCGGTAATGGTGGTGGTGGTAGTCCTCGGTCTCTAGTGTCTTTCTCTCCATTATCCCTTGCTTGTTTCCTGGGGTGAAAGCTGACACATTACATAATAAGCATCTTGAAGGTATTTCACATTGTCATTTCTCTTCTTTAGCCCTCGTAATGCTGCTGCACAATGTGCGATGAACAAATAATGTATACGAAGAAAGTAACTTTTCCTTAAAAAATCTTAGCTTGCTTTTCTCTGTAAGTATATTATAGTTTTTGTATGACGGAGAGAAAAAAGAGTGGCTTGGCAAACTGTTCTTGACTCGTGTGTGGGAAAAACGTGTTTCTCAGACCGGATAAGGTTTTGGGCTCAGTCATTTGAACAACTGATTGTTCTCAACCGTTGCCGTTTTTTTTCTTTTATGCTGGTTCACATTGAAAATGGACTATTGTTAATGTCTGCGTTGTTTTTCATTTTGTGTACTTTGTTTTCTAAATTTATTTCAATGACCATTTCGATTGTAAGTGTGGGGAGCTTAGAGAAGTATGGAAAGAAATGTGCATGTAGCTTTCTCCATTATATTGTCTGCTTTGGTGACAGATTTTCATTTTCCCTCAGTTACTTTACTAAATAGTTAATACGTAAGAGGATTTAAATGCATTAAGAAGTAAGCAAGCATGTTGTCATCTTTTAGTATCAATCGCAAATAGATTTTATCATTGTGCTAGTATAATTCGTTAGAATATGCTACCTGTCTGTCTGTTCATTTCCCACGATTTCTTGGAAACTGCTGGCTGGACAGGACCAATTTTCTTTGAATCTTGTGCATGAAGGATAACTGTACGCTCCATGTAATATGTCTTGTTCCATCATCGTCTGGATGATTTGATCATTTTTATCATGAATGAATGCAATGTGCGTAAATCGAATTAAAAACGCCTGTTATGCAACCTTTGCATTTTGGGAAAATCATTTACTTTTCTTTTCTGTACACTGTACCTCTCCTGTATTGTTTTACGGATACTTTTACATACTAGTAAAGCACAGGTTACTGATTATGAGAAAAGATTGATCTTTTGAAATTTTGAAGGATAAATGGATGGATAGATTCTCAAACGTTAGTTACCGTTATGCAAGCGTCTGTTAAGTTCACCGAAAACATTAAAACATTCATAAGTATATCTATTCATTATGCATACATATCCAATTCTGCTGCTACTACATTATGTCTTCAATACTATTCTCGCTTCACTATCGTACAAGTTTTCACTCGTTTATTTATGGACGGTCACATACGGTTTCCTCCAACAAATTGGAAGTAAGCGTTTTGACCTTTTTCGGACTTTCCCATTTTGCCCTCTGACCCTATTATGTATACTAACAATTGCTGATTTGTTATATCCAATGAACATCTTACAACTAACAGGCAACGCATATAAATTTGAATGTACATATATGTATATCTACATTTTCTATAATCTTCACAGACAAACAATTTCCCCATCATTCCGTCACCAATCTACAGATGTGATTTCGTTTAAGAGCACTTTCATATTAATGGTATATACAATACATATTATGTATCTATGTTCACTTAGGTATGTATATAAGAATCAGACAAATACTTATAACAATATTTTCACGTCAGTTTCGTCACTTTTCCC
Source organism: Coecobrya sp. COE2 (assembly GCA_027743765.1). Taxonomy (NCBI): domain Eukaryota; kingdom Metazoa; phylum Arthropoda; class Collembola; order Entomobryomorpha; family Entomobryidae; genus Coecobrya; species Coecobrya sp. COE2. The sequence goes on from JAHZMV010000902.1 coordinate 17,854, forward strand.
CGGCGGTGTTGTCATTGTCATATTGCACGACAAAGAAACTTGTTCGTGTAGCTGATTTCTCCGTAGTTCTCAATTCCCCAAAAAATCTTTTCTTTCTCTTCTCTTGAGGTTTGAGTTTTTTCCCTTTCTTTCCCTTTATAATAATATGTTGGATGTGTGCGTGGTGGAGACTGGCTTGCATGACTTTCCCTCTCATCGAGGGAGAGTGAAGAGTCTCTTCTGGTATACTTGGTGTGTCAAAACCGACGTGTTATGTTCTTTGGTTTGTTCTGTTGGTGGTCCCTATAGGAAGCTGTGCTGATTCTGATTCCTTACCTTTTTTATAATTCTCCAAAAAAAAGTCCAAATCCATAAGTTCATATTGTACTTTTCGCCATTCACTCATCATAACTTTGATATTCCTCAAGACAGCAGCATCAGCAAATGGAAAAGTGGAGTGGAGTTTGGCATGGATAGTGTGGTGTGATGATGATATAGTTTTTCCTTCCTTTCGTGTATAAAAACTGTGTGCTTATGTGTGTTTGTATCCGTTTTTAACCTGGAGAAAACTCGGAAGAAGGAAAAGAAAAAGTACAAAGGAGTGCCCTGCGGAGTTACCTTTCGTTTGTGTCAGTGAAAGAAGGAAAAGTTTTGATCTCCAAGTCGTCCCTCACTTCTTCTTCCTCTCTTTCCATTTCTTTCTCCATATTTTACTATTTCATCTTGTAAAAATTCTCATTTCCTATTTTATAAAATATATGTTTTTCTGCAGTGATCAGCAATCTTGCAGTCAATAAGGCTGCGTGAGGTCGCGGTGCTAGTATTCTTGAAGAACACTTGACTCTTGCTGTGTGCTGCTGAGTAAAAATGTGTATAAGCTACGTATTATATGTGCTTGCTGAAAGGAAGAAAAAGTGCAGCCAGAAAAGAAAAATCAGAGATTTTAGTACCGTCTGTTTGTGTAAAGCACACTGAATTTTAGGGGTTTCTTTCCTGGGCTCCTTAAACCTCGGTACAATGGAGAAGAAGAGTTTTTTTTGTAAAATAACAACACAAGTGGAATAATATGCACGCAAGTATCAGCAATCATATCTTTTTATTCATGTCTCACCAGACAGAAAAAGAATATTAGAATATGCAGATACTTTTTATCTGTTTTTTTCGCTCTCGGCAAGTAATTCTTCTCTGGAGAAGAGAGGGAAGGCATAATATACAAACTTAAGCTTATAGAATACTTTTTTATATAAATTTTTATAAAATATGCTCATCATATGTTATTATGAGGGAAGAAAACAAGAGGTCAGGAAAGTTTAGTAGAGTGAGTTGGTGATATATAGAGCCAGGGACGGTGAATAAGACAAAACATGTAAGTCTACACACATATACATCGCACTTTGGTTTAAATACCGGGTCGGATTGGACGAATAAACACACAATTCATGTGTATGAGTAAGTACATGTACGTGTCTTTTTTTCTATTCTGTCAAGCCACTTCCTTTCCTTCTTGTGGAATGTGTGATGCGTACTTAACGAAAGGAAAGGAACGTTTGTATGTAAAAAGAAAAGAACTTTTCCCCATTTTTTCTCTCTGGCTAAACAAGTCTCACTTTTGAAGACTTTAAGCTGAACAAAACTCCATTTTACATGCGTTTTGCAGCTTGGATCAACGGTCTTGTGAACTTACCACCACATCGCTAGAGCCCGTCCTCATTCCTCATTTTTATAAAGGAACCGTTATAGCGTGGATAGATGAGTGCATGATAGTTTGCACACTTGGCATTGCCGGTTTTGCTGCAAGAGCGTGAGTCAAGTTTTAAAAGTTGGGCTTACTATCACCATTTATTATTACATAGTACGTCGAATGTTACAAGCTCGTATTTAGCTTGTAGGGACACTTCATGGACGGCGAGGTGGTTAAAGATGGTCTAAATCTTTGAAATATTCAGATTGCTAGCCACAGGGCAGATTTTGATGGTGACGTGAATGTTTTAGTAGTGGTTTTGTCAGACATTCCTTCTTTTTTTCTCTAAAACGTGGTGTTGCCTACGTGGGGGTTGTCATAAAATGTTTGGATCTTTGGTTGACTGTTGGTACTTTTTATTGGTATGCAGTGTGAATCCGTTTGGGGCATTTTGCGCACTTTGACAGATTTTCGTAGTTGTGTGTCGTCGTGTGTTCGCGGTGATTGACAATGTCAATACAGAAAAAAACTCATTACTATTATGTGCCAATTGTAGACCAAACTTTTATTGTTGTGTTTTCCCAATGGAGGAAGTGATCCAAATACCTATACATGAAATGAAGGTGTATATAATGGATAACGGATTAGCTAATCTAATTTAGCTTTATAACACATTAAAAACAACTTGAACTGAACATGATTCATACTATTGAACTTTTCACGCAATAATTCACTATACTCATATATATTTTGCATATACACAATATTTTATCTTTTCTCAGTATTCGACACTTGAAGAATTGAAAATGTTCTTTACTACCATCGTTTAATAGCTGCACTTGGAACGGATTTACAACCAAGTGTTAATTAGTAAGTAAGCAGTAAAAAAAGTATATATCGAGGGTGGAAGTGATAAAAAGTGTATGTAGGTATGTACTATGTACTGTTGACTGTATTGCCATTTAACAGGAATGGGTTAAGTGGCAAACAATATGCAGACACCGGAATACATTTTTTGGTTGGTTAGTAGCTGAAGACTTATTCGTAACATTCAAATAAGGATTTTTTGTCCAAACTATTGTACTCACCAGCATTTGGAGAAGTTTAGAAAATACCTGAAGAAATAAACTCGGTGTAATAAGCCATAATAAATACATAGCTGAAAGTGTAGGAAGTAGGATTTATAATGATTATAATCCTTCCTTACAATTAGTCGATTAGGTCATAGAAAGGCCCCTTTTCGGAAACCTTTCTGCTGTATATGTTTTATTTAAAATCTTGCACTTTGCAAAAGGAGTTGGCCGATTTGACTTATAAAAGTAAAATAACACGTATGTCATGCCAAAAGTCTCAAATAGACCAAAACTGATGGATTATTGACGAATAGGACGGACAGATAGATTATATAATGGCTGTATAAGTCAATGCTTACGTTACACTTTCAGCTATGTAATAAGCAAAATAAAAAAGAATCTCGTACAAATAAAAGATGCCGAATGGGAATGAGGCAAAAAAGTGATAAAGACATTTCATAATATGTCATGAACCAAGTAGAAGAACATGCATTAGTCCAAAGAATCCAGAAGTATTGGTGCTAATAGAGAGTTTGTCTATTGTATCAAAAGTTTCTTCGTTATGGATAATGTATTCCATCAGTGGGAAATACGACTCTGTATAACCTTTTTCTTCACCCAATTCGATTCAATACGCGTACGAAATTCTATTCAATTTGCAAATTTCAACCTCAACCTCATGTAATATTTCATAGTTGTCGATTTCTAGAAATCTTGATCCGCAGACAGTATTTTCAACTTACTAACAACAAGGCAAGCGGAAATAATTTTGATAATCTTATTAAAATACTACGCACGTACAAACATAATGTAGTAGATTTGTGCATGCCGCAAACATTTGTACCCAGGTGTTGACTATTCTTTACATTTTCTCTTTGTATTTGTAGAAACGAATGTACTGGAAAAAGTTTTGCTATCCATATTTTGATTTAAGCACCATGTATATGTATCTCGTAACGTATTGTTTTTACCATCTATATATAGATAAATACTATATAGAAACGAGATAATGAACAAATATCACGAAATTGGAACTTAGTATTGTAATTTTTATATTTGTATATACGGCCACAGAAATTATACAAATCTTTATTTATTATTACTGTTTCTCTTTCTATTTAAATTGGGAAAGCTAGTAAGTATCTTGTATTCTTCCGTTTGTTCAAAATGTCTTGTATTATAAACAATTTTTGTAAACAAGTACAAAGTATATATTGCCCAATCTATAATATTCATTTGCTTACATAAAAAATGCATGGAAAAGCTACCGAATGTTTCCCTTTGTCATTTTTATTATTGTGTACACAACTACTCTTCCAACTCTAACGTAATGATAAGGAAGCATGCATGTGTGTTGTATCATTTAAAGAAGATTGGCTGGAGGCATGTTTTGGACACATTTGGATACAAAGTTTGATGTTTGCATTTCCTGTAGTAATGGCTCTGTCAAGTCAAAAGATCAGTCAACAGAAAATTGGATATAAAATGAATGCTTGTATGTTTTTTCTCTTCTCTTTTTGCACTTTTTTTCCGGACATACAACTTTGTGTGTACATTGTACATACACAGAGATACATGTTTCTAATAAAAGCAGCATAAAAATATAGTCTAAAAGCAAGATAGCAAACTCCACGCGTGGTGACACATCAGGGCAAAGTTAGCATCGGAATCGGGGATGAAATAGAAAAGGAATGGGACACGACCACATCAGATTCGTGTTGATGGTTGCCTTCTTCTCCTTCTCAACCTGTCTCATCGCTTCCTCTGGGAGTGAAATGGAAATCATAAGATTTTCCGGGACTTACACGCTCACTCATTCGGAAAGAGTAGTGCAAGTGACTGAATCTATTAAGAGATCAGAAAAAGTAGAAAAGGTTACAAAAGTGGCATCATTGGCACCAAAAGAGGAAAGAAGAAGAGTCTCCAAAAGGAGGAGGACAACTAAAGAATTTGAGATGAGGCAGAAGAAAAGTAACTCTTGTGAAGAAATAGAAAAGCAACAGCAAACTTTTATTCCAGTAGCAGCATCAGCGATGACCCAAGGGACAACTGCTGATCAACAAGATCTTTGTTGGTCCCGTGCTCATTCACTTCGTGATAGTTCCGTCGGTGGTGGACAGTGTAGCAGGCATCATGAAAACGGTCAAGAATTTACTGCCACTTATTCTGATTTGGGCTCCAGCAGCAGTTTTCATGTGTGCCAAAAACTTTCATTTCTACATCTAAATTTATCCGAATGGACAATTGAGGGAAAGGGGAGAAGTGATCATGTCGTGAAGGAAAAGGAGGATCGGGAACGCTCTCACGAAAAGCAAAACATTCCGTTCAATGATGATGATGATCATCCATATAAACCAATTTTCTTCGTATATCCCCCACAACGACCTGCTCGTTTTGGTAGAAAAAAGAAAGTAGGAAATGATGATGATGGAATGGATTATTACCAGCCAACATTTCACTTAGACTTTACGAGTAGCAAAGACAAGGATGGGGATAGCATTTTTTCGGAATATGATCCCAGGATCAGGGGAGGCTTTGATAGTTATGGAGAAGATGTTTCGTTTTATTTTTCTAGCACGACCGGCACTAGCAGCACTAGCTTTACGAATAAAAAGGAAGACTTTAGTAGCACAGGTAAAGAGAAAGGTAGTGGAGTAGCTAATGCAAGCTCTTATTATGATGAATTATGTAAGGCATTGTTGTTGGAGTATGGCTAGATAAATAGGTAGACACAGTGGAGGAGATCTCTCGCTGAAAATAAAACATGCTCAGATAAAAAAATATTGTTGCTTTTAAAACAACGAGTATATAAATAGTCGAGGTGGTTGTGTATACTTTTGTATCAATTCATAAATGATGCACTAAATTGATGATGTGGATGTGATGTACCTGTGTATCAAGCGTATAATATAATATAGAATGTATATGTATGTATATTTATTTTTCACGCAATAAATAAATAAAAAATTGCACAGTACCTTTTTGTATTACCAAACTAACTTCATTTTAGCAGTTCAAGCAATTGATAGCATGCTTCCAATGAGCCGTTGTTTGGTAGTCCCATTTCTGAAACGGGCTGAAACTAACTGGAGCCGGTAGTGATGGCTGACCAAGAAGGGTGCGTGTCACTGAAGCGGACTGAAACATTTTGTATAGATGATTTTAGCTTTTCGACTTAAAGAGAGCGTCTCCATGACAGTATGTTAACTAAACTGTCGACGGATTGCTCTCTTGAAGGTTAAAGCTATAATTAAATGTTTGTCTTTGTCCCCTGTTGTCCCAATTGATTCGTTTCTGGTTCTTTGATACTTCCAACAGACTCATCCAATGTTGAGAAACCTTGTTGATTTGGCCTTTGTTGAACTTAAATTGAAAGAGACATGAAATCTTTAATTTTCACATGCCTTAGGTTTATGTTGTATGTATTATTGTGCATAATTATATTAGGAGTTCGTACACATTAATTCACTGACATCTGACTTGATATGACATAGGTACAATACATATTTAGGTATACATGAAGCGATGATAAAAATGTCTTCTCTTCCCGCATATTTCGTTAATTAAGCTAGTTACATTCACAGAGGCAAAAAATTGCCGTTAAGAGAAAATTAACTTTATTATGGACTGCCATTCAGCATTTTCTGCCTGTGATACGACTCGCATATATAGCATTCGAATATCATACTTGTATGGTTATATGTAAGGGGTAAAAAGTGTAGTTTGTAAGAATGTGTTAGCCAACAAGCCAACCTTAATATTCTACGAGAATGACTTTTTTCATTCCTTCCACTTTCCCAATGGAAATACAGCTACATACATTGCAAATAGCTCTAGCTAAAAGCTCAGTTTTTACTTGATGAGTACCTTTCTCAAACATGGATCCCATGGGTCACATTTCCCAAACTAAAGAAATAATCATATCTTTCAGTGGAAAGGTACTTGAAACCTCTCAAGTGGTGGATTGGGGAAAGTTTTTTATACAGGGAATGACCCGGGTGAGAACTCACAGTACATGCCTATAGCCTTGATTAGGCAGAAAGGTATATTGGCGAGCACAAGCAATGACTAAAATGTATACACCTAAACAAAACATGTAGATGTAAAAGACACGGAAGTTGTAACACAGCTACTTATTTCTACAAGTTTTTTTCTCCTGATTGCATGCACACGTTTCACTGAAGAAAAACTACAGCAGACAATTCATGTTTATTATGGACATATTTTTTCAGTTTTTGCAAAAGAGCGTAAACTTAAGTAGATAGAAAAAAGTATTTCTTGCTCCTTGTAAATTTTTTACTGTGTACTACACTGCACTAGTTACAGTCATATTTTAACGAAATACTAATTTGTGTATACAACTAATTCGGAAACTTCCTTCTCCTCCTGAGTTTGCAGAAGTGAACATGAAACTTTGTTAAAGTATACTTGACGGGAAAGGGGTGAAGGATGTGCGTGCTAGCCGTTATTTGTTTAAAATGAGCTACTACTACATCCATTTATCTCCTTTTGGTTTATACCTGAGCTAGTTAGACCTTTCCTTCGAATTCAATTATTTCCTTCCTTTTCTTAGAAGCGAAGCATGGTGCGATTTTACTGGTGATTGATATTAATGTAAATGAAAAGAGCTCCTGTCTGTCTATCCACCTTGTAAACTCTTTTCTAACTGACGCTTCCTTCAACTGAGGAGTCGAGCGAAAACTCATCATGAGAAATGTTAGTATTTGATTCTTTGCATGCACTGAAATAATTTTCTTTTGCAACATGTCAAAAATCCCTGCCTATATAGTTCCATCATCAACAACATACATACCTTAATCCTTTTTCTTCTGTGAATGAAAACCTTAATATTCTAAGAGTAACCTGCCCTGCTGGCAGGCACATACATACTATACCCAGACAGGTAGTTAACTCTCGAAAGAATATTGTGATATGATGATAGTTACTGTATTCTTGCTGAAAAAAAGATCTCAGAGATGAGCTTTATGAAAGCAAAGAAAAGGTGTGAAAATCTCTAAAAAGATATATAATACGCATACTGCACATTACGGTTTTTTTTTACTGAGAAGGATTTAACTAACAAATTTTAAAAGATTACTATATTACATACTTTAGTAATCATAATAATAAATGCCTATGCTCTATCAAACAGGAGAGGCCGCCATACAACACTGATTGTGCTAACTCCTATGTATCATGTTTTGAGACCTGTCAAATAATGAGTTATACTATGTTTGTACGGCAAAAAATCTCTAGACTGTGTAAAATATGACAATGCAATGTATAATAATAGGTATACATATTTAAAAAAGAGAAGTTCAAAGATTGAAGGATGTGCTACTACAATACAAAAAGGAAAATTAGCAACATTCTTTCTTGACTTCTGACTTTGCACAGTAATATGCACAACCGACGTGTACAAAACAATGGGCAACATATCACCACCTTATCCCAGCCACGACATTCAATCTGAAAAGATTTCACCTTATCGTTGGTGGGGTGGGACACGGTATATGACAGCTAAGCCGAAAGGCACATGCGAACTGTTATAATAATATGCATTCGGATTTAATGTCATTCTCTGCATTTGGATGGTAGTTGGTAGATACGTTTCTGGTAAAATGTACAATTCTTTTAAAACACACTTCAAATCAGTGAGGACAGTGGGATGGAGAAACATCTATTTAGTTTCATCTTCTCCGGTTAAAATCCATAAAACAATCTAGTATTTTATATGTACCGTGTTTTATCTTGTGTCTTGCATTCTAGCATCTTGAGAACGAGATATAAATAAGACTCACACATGAAGGGGGAAAACAGTTCAATATCGAGTATACATTTTATATTCGTGTTTTTGAAATAGACGAAAATACCTAGTACAAGACAAGTGAATGGTTTTAATATATTATAATGTGTCAAGTAAAATGCTTTACAGACAAGATGGAAATGCATTTTAATGAAAACTGTCTAACATGTGTAATGCACGGTTGTGAGCTGGTGATATGATTTTTTTCCTTGCTACAACATGCCTCATGCTATTGTGTAGCCTCACCGTTTATTACTATTCTGCCGCTAAATGAAATGATAAACAGTGATCGTACAATACTACTACTTTAAGATATCAAATAAGAAAAATGTCTGTTCTTTACCGTTTACCTGTGATCTCCACTCCTTCCTGGTTCTGATGGCGAGATGAGAATATGTGAGCTACCGTCAAGAAATAGAGCATTGCATTCTAGTTTGAACTTACGAGAACTATAAGAACACACAATAATTTCAATTTTATAGTTTGACTTTAGCACACACTCTTTAACACATCGTCTGAACGATTTTGTCCTTTTTTTCAAGCCGATCAAGTGTGACGAACTGGATTTTTATGTACTTCGCGTGAATAGGAACAATGGACTCGTGTGTACATAAACTGAGTTTGCGTTAGATTCTAAGAAAACTTTCAGGAGAACTAGGAACGATTATGAATATATAAATAATGGTAATGCTAAAACAAGGGATTGCTTCTGATTACCCCGGTGTTATGTTGACTTGTTGATTCTCTGAGTGAACATGAAAGTAGTCAACAAGGCGTTTGACTTCAGAACAAGCTACTCGTCTGATTTTGAATTAATGTTTGGTATGACCTGGCTGAGATGTAGGAGTTTATATACCTGGTGGTGAAAGAAAAAGATCATCACGTGCCGTTGCATATATCATCTTCATGATGAATTACCAACCGCTATGATCCTATGTGTACGTACGTACCTATGCGTGTATGTATTTAATGTGTCTTTGTAATATGCGTATTTGTTAATGATCGTCATCTATATTCCGTTTTCTTTCAGTCGTTTATACCAGAATGAACGAAAGTTCTTTCACATTATTTTCAAAGGATCAAGTTAGATAGGAACAGAACTAGTACACGCAACAACAGAAGTGAGATTTAACCAGGAACGCGTAATAATCATCACAACATCATCATCATCATCATTGTCAGCAACAATAAGAACATAAAGTCTTTAAGAAGTCATTTGGCATTGTTACATATATCCGTAATAATAGCGTAAGTAAACATGACTCGACTCTGTGTGGTGGTGGTTTTAGGAGATTTTCATAGCGAACCTACTTATGAATGGCATTTTTATTATTAGTGTCGAGTCTGTTGTGCGTTTAATTTTGTACACTTTGGCTATATTATGCATTAATCTATGATGCAAACATTTTACTACAGTATCAAATTTCATATTAGCTCGTAGGACATATGAGAGTGCAACGGTTAAGTTCATATGCATGTATCGTCAGTTCAGCTCTCCACGTCATTCCTTTACTTTTTCTAATGCGTTAATAGAACATTAGGTAGAGTTTTATGTGAATGTGGAAGGGAAGTAAAAATGGTTTCGTGGAAGGCTGAGAAACTTTATAGTTGTAAGACGTGGTCGTCTACATGTGTTCAGGCTTTCGAGTAGGAGTATGAAAGTAACAAAATGTATGAATTGAGAAAACTAGGGCTAATGGTGCTACGGCGCGGTAGAGTTTCTGTAATAACCAAAAGGTAAGAATTACAACCGGTGCAGAGGTAGGTAGGTATATGATGTGTGGGGACAAAAATCTGAGCTCTCCCAATATGCAACATCCTTACTGTCATTGCCATCCTTATCCAGTCATTTTCCTGCACACCTGCATGCAAGAACATTAGAATGGAAATATGAAAAAAGCTTATTAGCTTCCTTTAGGTACGTAATAATGATGGTCATTTCTATTCTCACTAATTACTGTCGTGGCCATTTAGTAAAAGTTGAGTAATGAAGCCAGTCATTAGCATATAACATGTTTAAATTTAGTTTGCGCTTAAGTAGCTTAAATTATTCACTCCCAGAATTAAGTTGAGAGTCCAGGGAAATCTTTTTCAACATTATGTTTATCTTATCTGCCTTGATTTTCGCTAGACAATAATACACGCCATACACTAATCCATTTCTATTTTCAAATAAGATGTTCAGTCTACTTTTCCATTACATTAAGCTTTGATGAATACATTGTTTTCCTAATATTCTGATGGAATTGACGTGAGATGGGGAAAAATTGTCGTCTGCTCGTTTTCGCTCTTCGTTGCTGTTTTGCTTTAATTTAAGATCTCACAAATTTCCTTGCAAATCACATCCATCTTGCATCCTTTCATGCCTTTCATCATCTTTCATCTTTACACAAGTTTTCCATTTCCTGTTGGATTGTTCATAGCCATTAGAAACTACTTCCTTTAGTTATCTCAATGGTCTTGTCCAGTCAGTTATATTTAGACTGACGTGCGCTAATTGATAGCTTCTTAATGACATCCTCTGGTAGATTGTGACACGATCAAGGTAAATATACCGTAATTTGTTAGCTTATAATATTTTGTACATAAAATATTGAGTTAGTAAAATGAGAGCGTGGGGAGATGTGAGATTATATCAAATTCGTAAAAATTATTTGTCCACTTCTTCGTAACGAAACTTGAGATGTTCAAGTTGTATATTTATGTGCATATTTGAAACTTGTTACTAATCTGATGGCGCCACGAATTGACGGTTTTGTTGATGGTGAAATTATTATGCTTGAAAATTTCAGTGCATCGCCGAATAGAATGTAGCATAAGTTGCAATGGAATGGGTAATAATAAACAACAAACCCTTTGAATCTTTGTTCCTATATTAGTAACTATTCAAGAAAGAGAACTCTTTTCGGCTGAAAAGAGTGCATGCAAACCAAAGTAAAGTCTTGAAAGTAAAAATAAAATAACAATTAGTCAAATGAAAGTTATTAAAATTATCATACAAAGTGGAACATTTTTAGGCTGATCATGACAATTTGCTTGCAAACGACCATGTTTCTATCATTTTCTTCCGTTTCTTTTTCTCGTGCATTCTTAACTTTCATTTTCATGCACTTCTTGAAACGACTAACGAGTAAATACACGTTTAAATGTGAAGTGAGTGAATACCTAGCATCAAGCAAAACAATTTTTTTTCAGAACGACCAAAACTTTGGTGCGTATAATGTAGTCAGCAAACTACATATTTATTTATGCATGTCCGATTCAATTTTTATTACAAGTGAGGGCGAGGGATTCCCAAGTCAATAATCACAGACGATTCAAAATGAAACTAGAAAATGGCTAGATTTATGAATTTATGGGTTAAACCGGATACAGATTGAACACAGATACAGAATATTATGGCACAGGGTACAATTGAAAAACTGCTAAAAACCAAAATCCGTTCAGAAATTCAATTGCAATTTCATTTTATTCATAGTTAGTTTAGCTAGCATTGTATACATTTTTAAACTTACACCATTTTCCAATCAACTTTGTACAATAGTATTGAAACAATCCGCTAACTTTTTTAGTTCATTACTTACCGACCAGCATACCCGCATGGATGTTGATTTTAGTTTTATAGCTAACCCGTAGACAGGTCGGATTAGCATATTAGCCTGATAATGAACTTTTTAGTAGAATGGTTGGTTAGAGCTAAGTTTTAACTTTCTTGGTTCAAAGGACGGTGGAGAAAAAAGTTTAAATATATTATGTACGAAATGTACGGATATTGAAATGAAAATCAAAAGTCAAAGCAAGAATGCCATTTGCATAGACACTTATGACATTTACATTTGCGTGAGATGCTGTGCATAACCGTTCCTACCTGCTAACTTCTTGAAAGCACACGTAAAAGGGAGTAATGATTTCAGCTTTTTATAGTTTCACTTGAAATGTAGCAGAAAGCGACAGTTATGATGATGAAGGAGTAAAAGATGAAGATTACACAGTGTCCATAACGTATGTACCATTCTAATAGAAACACACTGGTAAACTGATGAAATCTTACAATGGAAATGTGTATGCTACATATAATCCATATGCTGTACCATTTATAAAACGTTAACGCATATCTAATTGTCTATGACGGTTAAGTATCTACATAGTTTAGTTTACAAACAAAAAAGCCGATAAATTGCAATTCATTTATGCATGCCAAAGTAAAGTTTGGTTTGAGATCATAAACCGGTACGAATCGCTAGAATCAGGACGCTTTTCAAAAGTAGATCGTTAAATGAACCATAACAATGATTTGCAACCACATTATTTCTAAATAGATATACAATCAAGTATAATTTCTCATTACTCTTAACTTTGTGGATTGGAAAACTTACTTACTGCCCATGCCATGTTACTTGATGAGCAAAATCTGAAATTCCAGTAAAGAATGAAATGAGAATGCGAGCTAATCCAAGGCAAAAAACAAGATGACCAATCTAACACACTGTCAATTGTATGTCTTAATACTTATTTTTAGAAAAGGAAATCCATCTGGAATCGTTGGACGGGGTAAATTATTTCAGGCGTTTTGTATGTAACGTATAAAATATTATGAGAAAATGGAGTCGGCAAAATTATTTTGTGATATGTCCCCTATGTCGTGTATTATAAGAAATATAGACGGTTTTTTTCTCTGCGTTCTAGAACTAGCGTAGCCGACGAGGAAAGGTTAAGTCTCCCTCCATTAACCAATTGGAACTGCCACTACAAAAGGTCAACGTCAATAAGGACAAGTCACCACATTGAAATGGCGTAAGAAGAAATTGTAACTGTAACATTACTGATATTTTATCTGCATCTATGCTATTTTAACATTAATTGACTGTCTAACAATCAATTTTATGATTGGTTTTCAGGAATTTACAAATAACAGTTGGAGCCGTTGTCTGTGTTGAAGCTGAAATTAGAGGGGATGTAAAAATCGGAACGAAAACAATAGTACACCCTTGCGCCAAAATCCTTGCCACCAATGGACCAATTATCATCGGAGATGCTAACATTATTGAAGAACTGGCTACTGTGGAAAACAAGTAATGAACTTAAATCGTATAATGTATAAAATAGATTTTAGATGGTGTTTTCTTGCTAATCAATTAATCTTTTATCTTATACAGATCATCGGAGCCTATGCACATTGGAAATAATAACGTTTTTGAGGTGGGGTCAGTAGTGAGAGCTAGATCAATTGGAGATCATAATATATTCGAAACCAAATGTAAGCGATTATTACAATTAATTTAAAAAAAATAAGAATCAATGTTTGTAAGCTTATTTCTCAATTATAACTTTTTTCAGGTATTGTGGGCGATCAAGTTAGTATTGGAAATGGATGTGTTTTCGGTGCTGGGACACATGTGACGCCTTCACAGACCGTCCCTGATAATTCAGTATTTTATGGAGAGCCACTAAAGCATAGATTAGCAGGCGAAAGACCTTCGGTAAGAAAGTGGAAATACTTGAGAGATACTATTACTGAATTTAATTTGTGTACAAAGTACAAACCAACGTTACTGAACCATTTCGCAATATTGTTTGGAATCTTTCAACAGGCGCAGACTCTGCAGATTGACTTTCTGAGTAGGATATTGCCTAATTATCACAACATCATCAACCCTACCATTAAGCGAGAATTGCCTATTGATAAAGCATAGTGATATTTAAGGAATTGAGTGAATCTTATGTTAACTAATAAGTACATAAATAATATTAATAATAATAAAAATAATCCCATTATATCTGTAAACCGCTTAAATCATCGTGTATAGTCAATGAAAATTCTGATACCTACCTACCTACCTAATTTAGTTGTGTCAAGCAAATTTAATTCATATTAGTTCGGGTTTGTAAACGATAAATTTAGCAACGATACTAATTATCTACATTTCATATGAAATCTACGTCAAAGATAGGAACAATTAATTGGGTAACTGGAGTGGAGAGAAAATTTAAAGAATTATCATGGATGTTTATTCTTACATGATAATATAATGGATCTTTGGGGTTTGTTGACCTTTAATTCTTTCATTATCAATATAAAGTGGGTTTCTTTGATCTGAATGATGGAATGAAAAACGGATTTGATAAAAATTCCATATTTTGTGCATATGTACAGACTGCAGATTTCATATAAATATATCAACCAATAAATATTAACAATGAATCAAAGCTATTATTAGAAAAGTGCTTGATTAGCGTATTTGTGCTTAACTATTATTAAAAATAAAAATGTTATTTTAGCCATAGTTAACGTAGTTAACGTAGTTAGAAAAAGTGCATACATATATACATACATGTTTTAACGAAGTGTGGTTGTGGTTTGAGGTTTCTTACATGACATTCTAAACCACTAAAAATGCCATAAAATTATCAATTATCAAGGATATTGGTCATCAATGTAGCAATTATTGTACAAATGATATAATATACCGGATGGGGGAAATTTTAAAATACATTCAGTAAACTTCCTTTCATTCCATTGAAGATGACATTCATAAAGCCTTCTTTATAAATCCTCATACATTGCACTCTGTACCGTAGTCAGCAAAACAACACTTACCTACCGTACATATAAATTTAGGAACCTCACTTCAAATAAGGCTTTAAAATGTTCCTTTTACGACTAATATTAAGCATTTTCATCTTCGGCATAATATACCAAGAAAGCAAGGTTACAGGGTCCGCAATTTCTACCGATTATTCACCAGATTTCCCTTCAGGTTCTGATAATTACGGTTCCCGTGTTTTGCCAGTGGAAAGCTCCGATTATGGTAAGGCAATTTTCGATTATTGATAATTCGATTGACATTCATATTCATTAATTACAATTATGTTCAAACCTGCCTAACAAAAGATGCCGATGTAGCAACCGCATCTCCCGACATCTCTGTAGGTTTGCAGCGGTTGATGAGATCCAGATCTCCATACAACGATGATGCTTCTTCAAAATACTACAACAGATATCGCACACATCACTGTAAGCCTAACTCTGCTGGGATTCTTAAATGCAAGAAAAGGTGGTATTTATAAATCATAAGATAACGTAGACCACAATGGCAAATTGTGTATTGGTTTACAATAATTCAATTTTGTGTGCACTATTTGGGTTAAATTAATTACAAGCACTTTTGTCAATCGTCGTATTTAAAATTCGGTATTTGCAGATTTATTAGAGTTCCATTAATAAATTACTGAAGTCTTTTGATTGTGCTTGTGCATTACACCATTAAGGGGGCATTGTGAGATTTACAGGCTACAACGATATACTGATTAGTTGATGATTTTATTAATTTGTCTCTAATACTTATGTACGTGCGTATAATACTATGTTTTTGTTTTACAATTTGCCCTCTAATTTGATTTTAACCGTTCTTTGGAAATCCCTGCAATAAATCAATTATTGTTTATAATATAATTATATCCAGTATCACTTCTCTTATTTGTGTACAATGGTGTATGTAATTGGTATCGTTGGAACACTTTTTTCACTCATGACCTCGTGCGTGTGACCCGTGGCCCCAGGTATGTCAAAAATTAATAGGTTCTTCAACTACATAGAACCTTCAAAAGCCATACTTAAAAAACTCCAGATCATACATCAGATTTCGATAGTTTAAATACCATATGGACAATATACCAAAAAGGGAAGCAAATAAAAAATTCTGCTCACAGATTTCATTACAGTAGTCTATAAGTTTTTGCAGTCTTCTTCCCTACAATCCAGCAAAAAAAACACCCATCCTCTCATGTAATCTCCTCATATGAGAATTTACACTACTAGTCATTTAATTCATGTCGGCAAATTCTCCACTATACTACTAGATTTTTTTATTTTATCATGTCATTGTGAAGTATCCGCGAACACCAATTCCAAGTTCCTAGAAGCCAAACCCAACTTTCCACAAAGCAGCGGAAGTAATAGGTAGTGGAATTCTGAAAATTGTTATTTTAAAATGCTTTGCATCCTTCATATTATATAACTTTTCTCTTACAATATTTTTGCTCATGGTAGGTCATGAAATTGGAGTTAGAGTCTACTATTATTCATTCACTTTTAATTCTTTGTGCTAAAGTAGCTAGAAACCCAACGAACGCCTAAAGAGATTTATTAAATTCTCGAGATATTTAAAGTTGGGACGGACAGACAATAAAAGTTTCACTAAATATATCTTCCCCTACTCTATAATGTAACTGTCAAACCGTCAAGTATTCGATAACCACGCACATCTCCTGTCATTGTTTCCTTTGGGAAAAGGGAAGATATAAACCAACCACTTACTGCAAATTGGCTGACTGTATAGAGCAATCTCATTGTATCATTCAGCCCATTATGATCTAGCATCTTCTTCTCCTCGCTTTATATATCAGACCTATTTAAACAAATGACAATTTTATTTGACCAAAACGTTTTCAGATTTGATGGTATGATCCCGATCATTTGGAAGATCCTTCCTGGTCATTAAGCTCATAGTAGCCTTGAGAATAAAATATATAAAAAGTGCATCGCTTTTGATTCCACAGAGCTATATGTGTGGCTTCTGCTACAACATTACATGCTGAAGGAAGACCAAAATCGGTGACAAACATATCAAATTGAGCCTTCCCAAATCAGTAGCGCGATGAAATTAGATCGTCTCATTCTAAACTAGTGCTGAGCTGAGCAAGTTTTAATGATATTTCCCGGGTGAAAGGCACGCCTTCTGCTTGTCCATCTGAAGATCACTTTTTTACTGCGTTTCAGTAAAGTGCATTGGCACCTTTCAAGTTCGTATGAGCATATACATATATGATTATTAGGATAATATGCTATATATGTGTCGTGTTCGTGTCGAAAAGAGATCCTTTGAAATAGCCTGACTCTCGATATATAGAAATAGTATTTATATTTACATACATGGCTTTTGGTTTACAATTACTTTTCATTCTCTTTAGTTTGCCTTTATACAATGTCTTTTTATCAGTTTCAACTTTCAACAACTGACTTTGTGAGTAGTTCATTTAATCCACCTATTGCCCACTAACTAACCATCTTTCTCATCGTCATATCTCTTAAAACACCATGGGTCAACTGACTTAAAGTACACTCTATTCCTTATAATAGACTCATAACTAATCGCCAACAAATTAATATTGCAATCTACTAAATTAGTAGTACTAATGCTCTAGGTAATTGCATCAGCTTTTGAGAAGGAAGATAATTGGAGATAATTTGAACTACTATTATTAATTGAATCGATGTTTGTCAAATTGCTGTATTGAATAGTTTTGAGCACAGACTGAAATATTTATTTCTGAAAGCTTTTATTTATATGCCCACAGTTACACAGATTTGATTCACATTGTACGCTGAAACTACTTTTACAAAAAGTAAATACAATTATTTGCTTTTTATTATCATACATAGCATTGAAAATACATTTTGATTATTTGCATATCAGTTTAGTAAGGATAGTAGGTTATGTACTCTAAAGCATTATAGGGTAGATTGGTGGAAGGAAGAACTCCTTAATTCATATTTTAATGAATCTGCGGGAGAAGGGTGTCGTGGTGGCTGACAATTGATCCGACAGTGGAGTTTGAAATCATGAATTGGATGAAATTGGGGTGAATGATGTGTGTGAGTGTTTGCTGATGCCCTACTAATTCAGTTTTACATTGAGAACCGAATAAAATGTATAGTGGCTCTTGTTAAAAGAGCAAGATATTCTCTGACATTGAACTCGGAACAAAGCAAAAAAAATAAAATATAATAGAAAGCGCATTGTTGTATGCTTTGTTCCATGGGTAAAAATCATTTTAGAATTTCAACATCATGGAACGTCGTCCGACGTCATGTCTTGAATAATTGAATATATTTTATACGTTAATAGCACAGCTTTGTTGAATAATCGGAATCCTTGTTTAATTGGTGAAGCCGAACAATTTCTTTCATATGTTTTTTTTTCTAAAGAAACGGTTCTTGTTCTCATAAATGATCCAGTGTATATGAGCGATAACCATACAACTGGCATAAAATCGTAGTTCATAAATAAAGTGTACCTGAATGACATCCTTCAGTATCATCATCATATTATTTCGTTCAACCTAATTACAAATACAATCTCGGTCAAGTAAGAAACATATTGCAAAATACAGTGATGAGAATAGAACACTCAATAAAACTTGAGTAAACAGTCTGCCCACAGGAGGTTCTCTGTTATTTGTTCGCATCTCCCCTACTTTTAACAAAAATGATCTGAACACAATAATTTCATTGTTTTCGTCCGATGAATTTCATTGTTCAGATCATTTTTCACGAAAATTCAATTCATCGCTCCCAGGAACTTAAACAAGGTAATGGATGTACAGTCGTAATTATAAAGAGGGACCCTAATTGTCACATTAAATTCTTGTTGACATTGGTGAATGATAGCTTTCCATGTACATACAAGTTCATTCCATCTTTATAAAATTCACAAAAGCAGAAGTCAAGCAAATAATAGTAGCTGTATTTTATTTTATTTCCTTCTGATAATTAACCCCATTTAGAGTAATACATTTCTCACCTAAGGCATTGCGATACCTTTAAAATCCATAATTGTCCATTATATCTAATGAATTTAATTATCTGATGTTCTTGGGAAAGAAATCTTCAAGTTCAAACTAGAAGTAAACCTTTTACAGGACTAGGACAAATCATTAGTTACATTCGAATTTCGAACATGCTTTGCTTGACTGGTTGAGCAATTTATATGTAAGCATTGTTAGTTTGAGTTTCATAATTGCATAATATCCTGAAAAGGAAATTTTATGAGATAGTGAAATACAATTTGAGTTTTGGCAGCAACTAGCTTGAAGCTTTAGTAGTACTAAGTTAGTACCCGAGACAGACTTAGCTGCTGGGAAAATGAACAAAGAGAAAGTTGAACTGGACGCAAGGGGAACTTGACTCAAATGAGATTGGTTTCAGTCTGGCACACACACACGTGCGTGTCTGTTG
>JAHZMV010000903.1:0-18337 GCA_027743765.1 Coecobrya sp. COE2
AATTGTAAGTTGTACAGTTTGAAAAAGTCACTTTTGTTTTCTACAACCGACCTCAAACGACGAGACCGCAAAGATGTAAACAAGTCATCATTACAAGTACATTGACACTAGTAGTGTGTAGACCGTGTGGATTGTGGATAATCAAACCCACGTTGAGACAACAGCATCGTCATTCATGTAACGGGCTGACTGTAACATCAGCAATAAAAATCGTTGATGCCATAATCTAGTGAAAATTATGAAAGCTGACAAAAAATCGTGTTATTTCACATTATTTTTCAAAAGTGCGTTTTGTACTCACACAACTTACATAAAGGGTAAAATTTTATACCTTTTTACAGGTAACATAATAACAGGTGCATGTTGCACTAACAATATAAAGGGATGCTACCGCACAGAACATCGCGCTGTATCACAGTTTACTTGTTATTTTTCGCTACGTGAATAGTCAACTCAGCATGTTCATCTTCATTTTGTATCATCCTTCTTACAGCATATAATTCACCACAAACATGGGATGGAAAGACAAGACGAGTTGACTAATAATGCGTAGCTTTTTGCAATTTTGTTGCAGAACTTGCAGTATAGTCATAACAAGACCACGGAGTGTCAATTTGTATTTAACATTACATACCCACAACAGTTTATGAATGGGAATGGGCCCGGCCATTACATCAATCAAAACACATACAGTTACGTTACAAAACAATGCTATTTCAAACAATTTTCACAAAAACATTTTCATTAAACATCAAATTATATCTCAAAAGGGAATGCTGATAAATGAAAATGACACTGTTGTGCCAGTGTAAAATTGCAGTAGCAGTGTTCTTATGCGTGTAAAATGGCAAGGTAAAGTTAAATATTAGAAATCGTTAGTCATCCCGTTCAAATATAGTTTGATTGTTACAAAGTTAAATATCAGCAAACAACGACAAATTACATAAATACATACACCTCATCGAAATCAAAATTCTTTCGAGCAATTTAGAATAAATATACTCTTTCATTGCCACCACCAGTGCAGGGAATGGATATTGGCTGCTTATACGAGGTCAACTCATTGAAAATACTTTAAAGTGATGCCGGATATAACAGCAAATAGTAACGATAGCTTAATTTGAGTAAAATAGTGTTCGATAAAGACTCACATAACAGGTAGTAAACACTGCTGATGGCGATACATTGCAGCTTATGAATCAAAACAAAATACAACATCTATGTACTTTTCCTCTGTGACTTTTCGGTTCTAGCACGTATCTGCATCATTTTAATTTGTCATGCCTGTAGAAGAAAACTACCAGCTAGCTGAAAGTGGAAATTTTTATTTACCTACATAAAAGAATATAGCGATTGAATCACGTAATAATTTTTCCTTTGTGCATGCAACATTATTAAGATTAGAGATAAGTGCATGATATATTCTGATGACACCTTGTAGCATTTATATAAGAAATGTATAGGTATGTGTAGGACAACAATCATTTATAGCCGATGGAAGAACCAGATTTTGCTAATTTATAACTCAACAGGTTGTTCCTCGAACATGATACCTGCGCATGAACTAACACAAGTATATATTATTCTGCTTGGAGTTCATTTGTACTGTAGTGAAATGTAAGGAACAAGTATGGAACAAGTACACATCACGAATTTTTCAAAAAAAATCTTTAATGCTTACAGTTGAAAGAAAAATGTGCATACTTGGAAATGGACGGTGCAAGTTTTTACGAAATAACCATCTCGGTACCAGGTATCTATAAAATTCTAACCATTTATATAATGTGCACATTTCATTTCACCTTCAAACAAAAAAGTGAAGCAAAAATATAAGATGTTGGTAGGATTAGCAGCACAGGGCAAATACCATTGAATGGTTATTGTATTTTCCATCTTCATATCATTAGACAATGTTATAAAATCCATGCCATTTTACTACACCCTTTTTGTATAGGATTCCAGTTTCATTACTGTTGGATCTTTTCGTTAGCATAGTTTGCAAATAGAATTTATTTTGACCTGTTAGTAAAATATGAATATGAGCAAGTAGTTCAATCACGTGTGTGAATATATTGTAAGTTAAGCATTCCTAAGCATTGTATATCAAGTCATATTTCTTTAAGCTACGTTATAAAATTGCTTCATATATTATGACCCCAACCCATAGAGCACACACACGTCAGCCTGGCTCCAGCGAGGATTCAATATTCACATCCCATGAGGAGAGCAGATCCGCCTACCACGAGGCATATATTATGCATAGTTTTATGATTGGCCATTCGCTTACACTCGGTAAAATACTTACCTAAGTTGACAACACAATTCAAATTCAAAATGTAGGCAAAATTATGAATGGACAATATACAATTTGCTAACAGCACACAATCGTTTCGTCCCGACATTTTTCTTTTGAAGGCAAGCGTATAGGCGTTTTGCTAACTATGTGCTTGTTATTACGTCCACCTGTCTAGTGTCCACTAGTTTGATTTAGTATAAGTTTTAAAATGCACAAATGAATGGAACGACTATTCTCACTGAATATAATTATTGATACACAGAAATGTTCTACGAACAGAAGTGACTTTCATTTGCATAGGATAATATCTGCAAGAACGAGATTTTGCTCTAGTAATGAATTCGTAACTTGTAGTACAGCGCAGTATACGCATAACCTGTGTTGAATCTGTCTGCATTCTGATGATTCTTTTATGACATGCCATATTAATACTTGCGGCGTAGTACAAAAAGGTGGATATTTCTATTATCAACTTTTGGGAAGGAACTTCTCTTAATAAACACTTTTACCAATAATAACATCGGAATATAATAGGTTACGTTTATCGACATACGAAGTTTACCATTTTACTATAACTTTAACGCAAGCAAACTGAAAACAAATAGAACTTGCAATTATAGTAATTTAATAGATTATAAATATACGGATTGTGGATATCTAGGTACAAAATGCTGAAATGCAGACTATAAGTATCACGAACATTTAATTGATTTGCATTTTTAATTAGATCCTCTTCAGGAATTAAAGAATATAATCTGTCGACAATCATGATAAGCAGTGTGGGTGGGCTGAAATGCTAAGACCACTCCATCCGTAGAAGATTTATAGGTAAATACATTTACGTACACACTAAAACAATAATTCATGCGAAGTAGCATGCGGTCTCACTAATGTAGTACTCACTATTCATTAGCTGTTGGCTAAAACTCAAAACGTGCAAAATCTTGGTAACCACTGCCAAACTATAGACGCAGATAGCAAATCAAAGAGGAATATACGTCAAATGCATATTCACCGTTTTTGTGATACGATATACTATGCAATATTTACTATTCATAATATTGCAAACGGATATCGATATGTGAAGGAGGCATAGGAAACCCACTACTGGGTCGGGAATTGCCTGAAGAGTGCAATTTGCAATTGCACAAAATATGCATAAATGCGCATGTGCATTTTGATTTTGACACAACATTGATCTCTGATTTTACATGAGATATGGGCTAAATGTATTAGGTTGCGATCCATTATTTCATGCAACAATTCATATCTGTTATAGAAAATCTTTACACGAGAATACATCAACTATGTTTATTTAAACCATTCATTGGTTACTCATTAAAAGGTATATTTAAAAGTGATTCATAATACTTTAAACAAATGTATGCATGCGTTAATTAATTGGTTCACAATGTGATTGTGAGCAATAGACCTATTGATTAATTAAAAAACAGTGAGTGCACTCACTACGTGTCTATCTTTAGTTTTTAGCATAGTCTGAATATTATGCATGACTCATGATCAGGGCTCTGGCCATATACCAAACATTTAATTGATTATGACTCTGACTACGATCAGCAGTTCACATAAAACCACCGCGCTTGGTGGAGTGGACTGCTTTATATTAATGCTTTTAGAACTCACTAAATCGGTGGCGTTCTCAACACTTATAGCCTAGAATTAGTAATCCAGTGCAGAAATGAGTCTTCTCGATCGTTTGTTTGAATTTGTAAATAATAATTAATATTATGCTGATTCTAGGCAATCGTAAACCCACGACTACTACAGATTCTTCATGTCCCTGTTAATGGTGACACTCTTGTCATTGCGGTGCGAAAATGTATAAAAATACGACTGCGCATACAATGTTCTTTATCTTGCATATTAGATAAAAATGCTAGACTGGGCATATATCACTGTTAAATCTAAATTTAGTTTTATATCACTATAATAACATACTAATTGCAAGGTGCATGACACCTAAAGTGATTTTTAAAACTTATCGTTCCTTGCTTGGTTACCTCTAACAAGCAAATTGGTTTGAACCAGTATGACCATACATAACAAATCATCATCTTTCCGATGAAAGTGGTGGATCTCAGTCCCACGACATCAGCACCATAAAAGGTAACGATAGGCTGCCTTAACTTGCTACACGATGTAATACAAGTGAAGTCTTTTGTTGCAATAAACAATTAATAGAGTTTTCAAAATTGAATCTAATTCTGTACGGGTTTACTGATTTGGGTATAAATTATAAATAGCATATACCTATGTACATATATACATGTATATAGTCAGTACTGTCAGTAGTACTAAAGTCAGTATTGTAGCTGACGAATAGGCATTAAAACAAGGATTTCAGCCTCTTGATGATTAACACCATTTATTTAAACAATCAACGACACACACAATGTTGTTCACTAGCGTACATAAAACAAATTGACAACTTAGGTGAACACCTATATTTAGCTCTGCTATTTTATTCCAAACTATACACAAACGCAACAATGCAGATAAGATCGATTTGCAATGCCCGTTGTTCTATAAAATATTTAATACTGTTTGGTAGAGCACATCATATCATAAAAGTGCCGGTCTTTACATTCATTTAGAACAAATGAATCTTTCCTCAAACCCATCATTTCCTTTCCTTTTATAAATTTGAAAGCAAATTTGAAAGCATTTTAATATAAAAACAAACATAAATGGCAGGTCTTTACTCAGTTTGTATACAACGGATTGTGGGTGCATCATCCTGTTGCAAACTACTTTTACCCAAACATAGCTTTTGAAAGGGAAGTAAAATTGGGCTATGGCTTAGTCAACGTTCATATAATTTGTTTGAATGATGAGTCAATAAAGCAAAAGCCTAAAAAAGGAAAAGGATCACTTGATATTCATAACAAATGTGCAGTCGACCAAAATGCGAAAAGCTTAGTAGTGCACTGTTACACATAATCTACAAAAATACGTCATTCAAGAATTTTTACTAGCAAAAAATCTGGCACCTGTGGCGCTGTTAAGCGTGCTGGGCATACCACGCACGACAAAACTTTTAAAAAGTAAAATTGCTCCAAAATCATTCTTGAGAAACTTTTAGATTTAAAGTCGACATTCACTTAAGTTAGAAATATAATGTAAAATGTACAGTAGTTTGTTGTTTCCGATTTCCTACCATGTACTTTTACAAGTAAAATATGTAGCCAAAGAAGAATGTATACATGAGCAACTGTATGTAGTTCAGATATGCAGGAAAAATTGTCACAAACTTGTACAAATCAACCTCAAACGAATCAATGAGATGAGAATATACGAATAGCACATTTCATTATCAATGACATTGTTTCTGTATATCATCACGTCATGAACATGAAAATGCAAATTAAAAACTCTGGGAACCGTGGGTCATGTTAATTTCGACTAAAAATATTTTTTTAGCAAACTTGTTGACTACTTTGTCGCAAGCATATAAGACTGCTTTTTAATACACGAAGCCATTTTCATTCATCTCAAAGGCTTGTTTTATTTTATAACTATTGACTGTAGTTAGTCGAATATTCACACTGACCGTAGACTTGTATTCAACAGACAAAAAGTGACAAAAACAATTTGCCTCCGACGACGGGGAATTCATAAATTTTCATTAATGTATATCATTATGCATGCATAATTCATAAATATCCCGGCTTAATCCAGTATTACGTTGATCTCTGCCCGTATACTAAGTGGAAGGAAGAGGGATAGGCTCATAACAAAATAATTAGCACACGCTTAAGAAATTCACGTATACAAAACAGATTTTACACCCATTCTTCTAGTAAATTCTTATTATACATATCATATCTATTGGTTGCCAATGAAGATAGGAAATTGTCCGAATAACAGAGAATCCTTCCTCAACATCTGGTTTACATATTACACACTTATCTCATCCATAATGCATCATTCATATCTCATTTTTAAAACCATTAATGCTAGGTGCAATTGCAATTCACGTACATAATATACTTCGGTGCATAGATTTAGAAAAAAACTACAATAATAAGATGCTTACGTGACGATCATATATTATTGAAGAAGCGAGATATACAAGAGATTAGAACGACAAAATACCTCTTATTATTATGTATTAAGATTTGTCTTACAACAAAGTTTAAAACGGAATTATTCACGTTATATCATTACAAGAGTTTAACCTAAATGACCGCTGCTTGCCGACGCTGCGCAGGGTGGGGAGCTCCCCTCCAACAGGCATTCGTACATACAGTCATTAGCTATTATAAAGTGCACAAGGCGATTGTACGATTTAAGTTATGAATAGCAAGTAATAAAACAGTCATTTATGTGGGGAAACCAGCCAAGAATTGAGATGAAGTCAACATTATTTTAGCGTTATCATCATTATCCGTATAGTTATAAACCGAATAAACGCTTAAAATTACATTACTCCCCATCCCCATTACTCCCCTCCCCCGTACGTCATATGAATAATTCAGTGTTTTCGGCAAACGAATAATAACAATAAGTATAAATGACTATTGACACATCATGATAATTAAACAGATAAGGATCCTTCTTATGTTATTTTTATTACAAACGTACTAAATAACCCGATTTAAATATTGTTTACCATTTAAGAGGTCTTTAAGACATTTAAACAATTACTTAGCAGTAACACATCTATTTTCGAGTCTAATGGGTAATCATTAAACCTTGGTAAAATGCCATGCGCAAGGTATATAATTCGGGGAAATGTGGAGCTGACGATGTTGTCTCAAAAATAAACTTTTTGTACAAAGTACTACATTCCTTGCTTACATGAGCAGAAAACTCGGAAGAGCAATCCATAAAGGACTGGCGCTTTGTGAAAGCAAAAAGTTCAGAGAAGTAAAAACAACAATATAGCATATTTATCTCCAACCTTAGCATATATATACCTAAATGGAAACCGAGGAGCCATGATTGGCCACCTTGTTGGAATGTGATAATAGGTTAAACTTCTTAATAAGATAGTTGAGAGGAAATCTCACTGAATTCCAAGTAAAACAACTAATATGCTCGATATATTAAAACAAAGTGTGCCTCGTTGGAAAATCTTGCAAACATTTCATTTGCATCTCAATGCATATAGCTTATCTTATAAAGGAAAGCATATCTGAATAAAAAATTAGCATTCACGTCAAAAGAAAAAGAGCTACTCGAGCATTCAGAAGGCTTACTAGAAATAGAAAGCAAGTGTTGGAGACTTACCAGTATTAAGGTTTCTCATTTAGTCCCTGCGGGATCATATATTGCACTGTCAGATTATCAGTGTGTTTATTTTAAACAATCATTTCTTAATTCAATCAGGCATTAATGGGAACACAAACACGATATGTTTAACAATATCTTTGACACATGACACTTCCACGAATATTATTTATTCATTAACCATCGTCACCAGCATTAAAAACGCAACAGTTTCATTACGAGAATGAAGCATTTGTCAATGCTCTTAGGAGAAATCATATATGTTTTATGGTAAAGATGTTCAATAATGATTCATGTTTCTTATTTGCATGCTAAATTTTAACTCTTCTGCTTTTCATACGCAGGAGAAAAAATTATGTTTGGGCTTTCCTTTAGGCTACATACCTAATTTGTATGAAGATGCTTAATGGCTACTACACATTTGATTGACGGCCCTTCAATTGTTTGATTAAAAATTTAATGTCGATAAACCACAGTGGGTAGCAACTTCACAAATCAATGAGAAACGACACACGACAACAATCCGATGCCTTCAAATATGATTTATTTCTATTCGTTCTGTCCTCTTCAATGTTTATTCACAATTTCATTTCGTCCATCTTCCAAGCAAATATAGAATACGTAATCATTTCAAATTCGTCACTGATCACCTTTCCGAAGATATTTTAAAATTTTCAATCAACTCCAATGATGAATGTGCGCACACCTTCATTTCCATACAATAGGTCGTAAATACATTCTACGATTTTGATCGAACCGTTTAGGAACGCAATCACTTTTGTGTGTAAGTAAAGCGTATTTTATCATTACAACGTTAGCATAAAATGCAAATACGCTTGAAGGGATGTAAAGTAAAAATCAATATGAGAAGTACATATTAGGCACTTATTGTATTGTGTGTAAACTTTATCTGTTTATTACTTCCTGTTGGTGTCAGTTTCAATTCACTAACGTAAACTTCCCCCTACGTATTATTCAATGCTTCTTTTCTTTTTGGAAACAAACCAAATAAGTTGCACAAAAACATCACCAAATACGAATCCACTTTACTTCCAATCAATTATTATTGATAGGTAAATGTAGCATTTGACGTCATCCCGTTTGCTTCAACTTAAAAGAAGGAATGAGTTCTTGATGGTATAAATATTTCATGAAAACTGGAAATCTATACCAGTGGGTTGCGTAATGCACTAGGATTTGTACGATTTTATGTATGTAATATTATATTGCACGGCTTGACAAACATTTTTTGTTATCAGTCCTGATTACGTCAGTAATCAAAATTAGAATTCAAATTTATAAGCACTTAATTCAAGTATGCTTCGGTTTCTAAAAAAGGAAAATTTGCATGAGGCTTTTGACGTAACTGATGAAAGTTTTTTAAATATGATTTTTATATTCACTTTAATTGACTGTTATATGATTGCACTGAAATTATCACCTCTGGATCCTTAAGGTCGTGATTTGATGATTAATATGCAAGAAGGCTCTAAAAATAGCTGTTATTGCAGTGTAACATCACCACCACTGTAAAACGAGCCCCAACTTTTCTCAAGGGTTCTTCCACAAAAACTAATGTCCCAGGTAATAATGTTACCTGTTCTATGCACGTCCTACGGTATCGCTCTCCCTACGCAGGTTATTTTACATATGCACACAAGAACATAGAGGGGAAAAAACTGTTACTACATAAAATATTATACGAACATTGTTACTACTTCTCCTATATAGCTTCATTCAACACAAAAAAATGTGTCTTCTTGATGTTTCCCTTTCAAACTATGATAGCGCAATGATCATAGTGGAAAATTAAAAATCATGCAACGGACATGGGGACTCTTCACCATTACTAAGGTTGGGAATAAAATATATAGAAAGACACCTTTATATACACACATATTCATTTCATACATGTATTACTCACCCTGCATTTATTTTTACCTGTTCAGGTTGCATTATTGTTGAACCTGCTACAAAACTTGTTTATACAATGGGATGGTGGAGTTTTCAACAGTGTTGGTGTATGAGCCATTGTATCTTCTGATGGGGTTGTGTCTGCAACCAACCACCAAAAATCTTATCCACCATCATACCAGCAGCCACCACCTCGTCATACCTTAACTTTGATACATGAACAAAATATTAATGCGTGTAGGCTCTGCTTCATCCATTTTACTACCCACACACATACCTGTGGAATGAACTAACTGCTATAGTTAATATTACAGCCCTACAAGAATTTTCAGGTGTACATGTATGTATGTATATACACAAGAACTTTATAAGAGTACGATTTTTACCAAGGGGGTGGATGATTTTTGTTCTCCCCTTTACTGTTTACTTTATTGTACGCTGCTATATGATCATCATTTTGAGCGGACACGTTATTTACGCTGGGCGCATACCCTTATCGTTTGGTCGAAAAAGCCTCTACCAACTTGTGTATACTTAAAAAAAAGTAAAGGAACCCACGCCAAAATCCGCTTCATTGTACACAGGAATATATAAAATGGGGCCTTCAGTCATAGACTGAATAACAATGTGAGTCAGATAAAAAGTTTGATGAAACTTGATTGTTTGTATAATGTCCTGTGCTGTGAATAAAACTTATAGCATGGTACATCAATATAGAGTTTGAAAGGAAGATTCGTATGCAAAGGAGTGTGAGCGGACAAATTTTGATATGAAGAATATACAGATTGTCGAAAGATGGAAGATGGAATGATGATGACGGAGTTCATGTATATATTATTTTCTTACATTGTATTCACATTTATTACTAGGTAATCTATGAACTGACCGTCGTGCGTAATTATTTTACCCATGGCACTTCATCTTTCAGATACCTGTTGCTTTACTGTACTACTACAACAAATGATGCCCAAGAATGTGGTGTAGTTGAAGAAGGAGATTTTTGCATGCTATGAATACAAAATGTAGGCATCTTTATTTTTTTGGTTTTGAATAACATCTTTGCTGCAGTCTTTCCTTGACTTGACTGAAATATATTATAGTTTATAATATATAACCACTCGTTAATGTTAGATGTTAGTTAACAAAGTAGTAGATTTTCGTTCAAATGAAATGAAAGCATTATTTGGAAAATAGAGTGTACGCTATATGCAATAAGTTTATAATAATAAGTAATACTAAATAAAGGTGAGGTTGATTGAAGATTTATCATTTTACTAATCTAAATGAATCGATTGTCTTGTCGTTGTGCTCAGTATAAAAATCTGCAGGTGTAAATTATAATTAACTGAGTTCTAAGTAAATGAGCAGTACAGATTATTTGATGGAAAATTCAGAGATGGCATATTCTTGTCTTGACGCTTTCACTGTTAAGGACTAAAAAGTTGTGAAATTATTTTTACCTGTATTCCTTTATTGAGGCACCTCCGCAGGCTCCGCAAAGATTTTTATCCATCACAAGAAGTAAAAAATCAACTATACTTAGAAATTTTACGCTAATTAATTCTGTCAAACACTATCAATCTAATGGGATGAGTGAAACACGCTTTAAGAATTGAATTCTTTGTTTTTAACTTTCTTTAGCATTATCATCAAAATATTTCACAATGCAAAATACATTTAATTTTAAATCAACTGAGATATGATCAAATAGAATTGTTAATAAACCAAATCATTCCAATTTTATTGAGATATTAATTGGACAAATACATACATCGACAAAATTATAGATCGGTAGCATAAGAAAATTAACACACGTTGAAGAGAAAACATATTATGTAAAAGCTCACAGTTAACATGTTACGTGTCACATGCGACCTACGAATCCAGTCAAAGTCAGACTTACGGAGTACGTACGTAACCTACGTAGTAATACCCAACACGAGCTAAACAAGGGATGAAAAAAATCTGCCTTAGGGGTAAGTAGGAACAAAAAACAACTTTTCAACAACATAACAACAACTAGTGCCATCCAATTACTGGAAAATTTTAAACCATACTAGTGTATTTGTCCTTCATGGAACAGGTTCAGTTCAAGTGCAGAGAAATCGTGGTCAGACTAAACTTCGCCCCTCGTCCTGCTGTCTCCGGTACAATGTTCATGTAACAATAGCTAGAACTACTACTACAATGCTGTAGAACCCAACCCTATCAACCATCAAAGTTAACAATTTAATGTCATGTCCTATTCGCTTTTTAGTTCGCTTGTTGTTGTGTTATTCTGCTGGAGATCAAGATCAAGGATGATACAGGGCTTTGCAATAATAATATGTAGAATATGTACTTACCATCAATATCTTTGACGATATTGAGATTTAATATAAACCTATAAAACCGAAGCCGAGGCAGTTCCTCAGACATTCTTCTCTATCATGATATTATAATGGACTATTCAAATTTGAACGATTACATCTTTTCCATTCTTTGCAACGTTAACTTTGATGCATGGATTATGTATTTCAAATGTGGCATTCAAAGTAATTTTTTACAATCATTCAAAGTATTTGCATACTGGACGCTTTGTAAACTCGACAAAGCACTTGCACTTCTCCCCACTTCTATTCTTAGGCAAATGTAAGGTTTTTCGTCTGCCAGAGAAAGCATAACTTATATCTAAGCTTTTTATAATGACAGCAATTTTTATACCAATTATAATTATTTTATAACCTGGTAGCATCACTTATTTATTATTAGCAACTTACGTAATATACCTGATACATCAGCATTGTTAGTTTGTATAATGTTATTATGATGATGACATACAAGAAGTACCTTTTAGCCAATTCTTGTTGACATTGATTTTTCCTCTTTACTTCACTAAACCTGCCTCTCATGCATAGCGTCCGTGATTATACGACCAACTTGTTGACCTTCTAAAATACTACTCCTTGCTCGCTCCACCACCGCACCGCTGCTGCGGCTGCAATGATGCGTTTTAAACTATTCTTTTATATTCTGGTCAAACAAGATTCTCTGTTATGTTATATGGATCTACAGTATACGCACTATCTGGTTACATCAGACTTATAGCGTTCCCTCGCGAGTTTTTCTTCAACAACACGCTTCTTGAAAAAAGTTACTTTGTGTAAAGCTAAAAATCACTAATAGTTGTTCTATTTTGGTGTGTAATTAATTACTCAACATGATGTTTGTCTCTTTTTAAAGGTTTTTGAATGTTTTCTTCCTGAATCATCATTTTAATGAAAGCCGGTGCATAATTATGGGAATCCTATATAAATATGGACAATGAAATAATATTTATGATGAATTGAAGTTGCGCGTTATGAGAATGTCGCTTCACTTCATTCTGGGCAAAAAGTAACCGTGTCTCACAGGGTGTTAAAAACAATCACAAGATAAATTTCTTCTGACATTCCAATGATAGTACTATTATGGTTTATATCTTCAAATGGGAGTTTTTCTGATAGTCTATTAAATTGCACTTCCCTAAGTAAGAGCGAGAGGTAACTTTCAATTTTGACAATACCAACGGACTTNTTATGAGAATGTCGCTTCACTTCATTCTGGGCAAAAAGTAACCGTGTCTCACAGGGTGTTAAAAACAATCACAAGATAAATTTCTTCTGACATTCCAATGATAGTACATACTTATGGTGCGTATCTTCAAATGGGAACTTTTCTGATAATCTATTAAATTGTACTTCCCTAAGTAAGAGCGAGAGGTAACTTTCAATTTTGACAATACCAACGGACTTTATATGAAGGGGTGTAGGATTAGCCTTCAATAAAAAAATAACATGATTTAAATCAAAATAATTAAATTAGAAAGTACTAGAAATGATATCAATAAGTAATCAAAAAATACATACATCAAATGCCAAGAAATGCAATAAATGGTTTGGGGTAATGCGACCGAACTCACATTATTTGTCTCATTTCTCTAACTTATCCATTAAAATTGGCAAATAAAATGCAGCAGCACGTCAATGTTAATTAGCATTGTTTTCCGTTTATTGTATTGGTATTATAGCAAACTGAATCAATGCGGTACTTATCAGGCAGAAGTTGCATAAAATCCTGTTATAATTATTGCAAAACCGCAGCCTAATACAAATAATACTTCCTATTTATTCACAAAATGACGTGCCATGTCACAATATATATGTACCTATCTTTGAACATCAATCTGAGGAAGCCCGTCCACAGTAATTATAATGTCAGAAGTTTGGACAACGTTATCCTTGATGTTGCAAAATCCAATGGTAGTTCATATGCATACAGTATTGGCGCTTTATCGCGAATCTGGTAATTATTAAGTAATCATGATGTAAACAAGCACCCATGTATTTACAACGCATTTTTCATCCAATCCAAAGTATATACACTTAAGGAAATCCATTCTATTGTTTTATATTATTTTGACAAATGATGTTTTTCGCAGCATGTTCAGAATTCACTGTTATGAGAACGCCGTGAGAAAATACGGCTGCTACAATTAAAGTAGGCATATTGTGAGAATAAAACATGTGCTCTGCTGCGATTATTAACTGTCTTGAAGGTGACTTTCGTCATATATAATAGTTATTGTAGAGAATCGAGAGATGCATTAAACGTAGCCGTTAAAATAATCCGAAGTATAAATTGAAAAAAATGGTACATATTTATCAACATGCACATGTATACATGTCTGGATACTGACTGAATTGTGCATGACTAAGAATTTTTTGAAAGAATGATTGACTGTGACGTAAATTATAGCTATTAAATAATGAGTCATACTCATAAATTCATACGTAGGATTAGTTCAGGCTGATTTATTCAGAACTTTCTGACCAAAAATTCAAAGAAAAATACTAATTAAGTCAAAAGCAAACATTGAACGCAAAAATCATTACAAGATATAGATTAATAATTGACTGTAAATGTATAAGGCAATTTATTGGGATGTTTACTTTGCACAGAATAGGTAATAATGTACGTAGTTTCTAATAAACACAAACACATTTATTTTGTAGTATAGTTGACAACATTATATGACATTGTCTTAACGGTACTCTCAGTGTTTAATATTTGTCTACCGTTCTTCAGCATCAGCATCCACTATGATTAAATCACTGCGCACCATAGCTCTTACGACGACTTACGATAAAGCAAAAAATAATGCACAAAATTACCACTTAATATATTATTTGAAATTGTCTTCAACGCTTTTACGACAATCAATTGACGGCACAGATGAAATCATGTTAGGAATCGTAAAATCATACAGTTATTTCATACCCATGTGCTTAACTAATTTCGATTTTCAATCTGAAAATCAATTTTGTAAAATATCTTAACATTGTGGCAAATTGCTTAACCTTTATCGCTGTTTGTGGCAAAACGGATGTGTCAATGCACAAACCCGTCTGAGGTTTGTAACCAACTATCATCTATATGGGCTTTATAATAATTTTTCTTCATTTGGAATCGCGGAATTACGCATTTTTAACTTTCACACAATTTGGAAGTTAGAGTACAGAAAGTTACATAATGTACTAAATATTATTTTTTTTATAAATACGACCGGAGATAAATAACGATGATTTTTAATTGGGAATATTAAGATAATGGACATATAACTATCTCTTCTACTCACTCGGATAAATGCAGACTTGGGCTGATGTAAATTAAGTCTACAAAAACTACTGAATTTTTGCGGAAAAGTTTATCACATAAACTAAAAGTGACATTTGGTCTGTAGACGAAGTTCATTCTCTAGAATTTCTGATTTAGTAATCATCGTCATTATCAAGCACATCAGATATATAAATATTAACTGATGATAAGTAAGAGAAACAATATACTTAAATATAATGTTAAATATTAGAAACAATCTTTTTATAATAATTATTATGCTTGGATATTTTTTGTGATCAATCAACCACACCTTTCTGCTTAACACTGCTACAACATAGAAGAAAATTTCAGTCAGTTCTCCTGATTAAAATTATTTATTGATTTAGCGCAGAGATATCCCAAATTTTAATGAGACGGTCACTGCCCACTGTAATCAGTAGGTTCCGTGCTTCGTCCACGTGTAATGTAACAATGGATTGTTTTGCTTCATGGAAAGAGGCTAGGGATGTACGACTGTAAAACAAACAACGTTATTCATTACTGTCAATTTGAAGAAATATTAGATGTGAAATAATTCTCCGGTGTATTAAATCTTCGGGCTTACTCGTTATCCGTGATTCCACCATATCACAAAGGTCGGATTCCTTCCATTCGGGTGTCTGCATCCTTTCTCCCGTCATGTTCCAGGCAACAAGAATCGAATCCTCGCCTCCAGATACAAGTTGGCGTGTTCTGTTCAGGTATGCCAGACCGGTGACTTTGCCCCTGTGGAGAAAGCAAATTTAAACAATGAATACGTTCTGATCACAAATGTTTTAAAACAAAAAAGGAAAATGTAGTAAAATTTCATACTTGTGGCCCTGAAGCTCATAAACTGTTCCTTTTTTCCCACCGATATCCCACACACAAATATTTTGGTCAAAAGAGCCAGAAAACAAGAAGGAAGTATTTGGATCCCAAAGTAAGGAGCGCACAGACCCTGAATGTCCTTTAAAGGTTGTGACACAAGATAGATTGTCGTTACCAGTTAATTTCAACATTGATATTTGACCACTATAGTCTCCAACAAAGGCGTGATCAGTGAGGGAGTCATATCTGTTTACAACAAACAAACAAAACAAAATTCACTTAGTTTAAGCGTCAACGAAGGAAAAGTATGACCAGGAGAGAAAAAAGTGAACTTACTGCAGAGCTGTACACCATGCACCAAACGTGTGGGTGGCTACAATGTTAGCTGATCTTGCGTCCGCCCACTGAAACGTTTTGTCTCTCGAAACACTTAATACGCGACCTTTTTCGAAATTTACACCTACAACTCTTGCTACGTGAGAAAGGTAATCGCGTCTATGTTCCAATTTATTGCAGTCAGGTGCTAGATTGAATTCCATCACGGTTCCATTTTCCAGTCCAATAAACACCAATCGTGATTCTGCTGATGTGAAGCATACAAAAATACAAGTTGCCTGAGACGGTACATATTGACATATACTGGGCCAATACTGTCCAGAGTCCCTCTTTAACCACACTTGCACTGTTCTATAGGAAACCAAAGACAAGACATTCTAAACTACACAAATCATTTTTCCAGCAAACGCCGACTTAATCCCAAGATTTATTTCATTCTATATTTATAAATTAAACATACTTGTCATCGCCAGCCGTGATGACGCCATCTTCTCCAGGGATAAGCATGACATCGTTAAGGTCATCTGTGAACCTGTAAACAACCATTTATTATAAACTTGAAAATTTTCTTTCAATTAAAAACGCATAGTATGACAACAACGCTTCCAATCCGGTTCCTTACCCTTCAACTTTCCCCACGAGAATTGGCTTCTTGTTCGTAGCAAATTTAACACCAGGCTTGATTTCTGCCGCCATCTTTAAGTAATGGTAAAATCCTGATAGAAAGTACCTAGAAAATTCACAAATTTCAATCTCATTAAAATTTCACTCTACAATATTGAATATATACCCAATATAAAATCATTAATCAATTTTGAATTTAAATTTTTTAAAAATGCTTACACTTATGAAAGGCTTTTGTTACAAATCCTTGGCAGACTTTTTTTATATGGAGCAATACACTTTCGTCCTGGAAGGTGCACTCCTGTCAGTAGTAAATATGTATACTACAATAATTACTAACTAATTACCACAAGAGGAATAATACACTTTCTACTCGTGTATTATATACCCTCTATAACATAAGTAATTAAAATAGTTCTCAACAAATCCTTTAAATTGCACACAGTTCCAAGTTCCAAATCTTTATTCCCAGCGCGGTATCCACACACACTTATTTTACAGGAAAATCCCAATAATTAAATTTCTTTAATTAGTCCTCCTCTGAAAGCACCATAAAAATTGCTTACACTTATGAAAGGCTTTTGTTACAAATCCTTGGCAGACTTTTTTTATATGGAGCAATGCACTTTCGTCCTGGAAGGTGCACTCCTGTCAGTAGTAAATGTACTACAATAATTACTACCTAATTACCACAAGAGGAATAATACACTTTCTACTCGTGTATATACCCTCTATAACTATAACGTAAGTAATTAAAATAGTTCTCAAGAAATCCTTGAAATTGCACACAGTTCCAAGTTCCAAATCTTTATTCCCAGCGCGGTATCCACACACACTTATTTTACAGGAAAATCCCAATAATTAAATTTCTTTAATTAGTCCTCCTCTGAAAGCACCTTAATTATTGTCTGTATACACCTCCTTGTCAAAAGTGTTTCCTCTGTCAATAAACGCCTACACAACACACGTCGTCTTCTTGAAAGCACTCTTCACACAAGCATACCCTCATTGATTGAATGTCACTTTGAAGATCCAATCATTGCCGACCACACACAGGCACACAACTTAACTTAAATCATCCACACATCCCATATCTCCACCAAACTAATCAAGACATTTAATTAATCACTCTAATTACATTTAAACCCTCTCTACATCACGTGGCTATACTATTTACTTCTATAACCAGAAGTTCTAAATGATTTCTTCCCCAAATCTACTAACAACACTTGTCATCCGTCAAGTCAGACAGACAGAAAGACATGGTCTTTTTAACTGCTCTCCAAGTTAACTTTGTTAAATTAAAAAAAAATTAAAGTAATATTTTTTAGATCCTCCTCTCGTCATCCTGCTGATCCATCAAAATGTATAGACAGACTGGTTGAAAATCTGTGAAGAAATACACCCAAAATAAAAACATCTCTCAAA
>JAHZMV010000904.1:0-10510 GCA_027743765.1 Coecobrya sp. COE2
CCTCTTGCATCAGATCTGTTGGTCGTTAAGTTGCTTTGATTGCGGACGGAAGTGACTAAGATGTTAGCGTGCCTTCATAATGGTTGGCTAAAACGATAAGAAAGGGAGAGAGAGAATAAAATGCATCTGTTTTGCCAGCAGAATTACAACAGCAACACAACTTGTGAGCAAACCTTCGCTATATATGATAATGTCGACCAACATTTCCCCGTCTGCCGATATTATTTTATTTTTTCCATAATATCGGGCACGTAGAAATTTATAAATGCATAATATGCTGTTCGGCCATGTGCCATATAACCTAATGGTTATAGAGGATCTGTGTTAAATTCTTGTTTTCTCCGAACTTGACCAAATTATACATGATAGCTTTGCCGATTCTTGTATATAGGTTGCAATATAGAATGCAATGGTATTTATATTATATATTATTAAAGGTTTCCTATAATGCATTTCATTTGAGTAGCAATCTTTTCTAACTAGCATTATCAAAGCTGTATGTATAGCAAACATTCAGAGATGATGCAAGCGTAAGTTATTGCAACATTGCTTGCAGGACAGGAGCTTCAATTTATTACTTTTTTGATTCAATGTACCGTTACACAAGTTACATAAATAAAGGGGGTATATGAATGCAAATATATTTTCCCATGTTGCATGTTATTGCTGTTAAGTACATATGACTTTTTTGTAGAGAGTAGAGTAGTAAAGTATATGGACAAGCCATCGTCTTCATGATCATCACAATCATCACAGAACATCATAGGAAAAGTTTTCCTTGAGTTGTTACAACTCCTTTCTCTTTTCCAGATTGTTCTCGTCCAGAAAGAGAGGAAAGCGTTGTGACGCCTCTGTAGGCAATATTATTATTCATATTTCTGTAGAGGATACCATAACGCAAGGACATGTATTTCCACTTGGGCTTGTAAAAACATGAATGCTTTTCTTACCTATACCTACCTAAAAACTGATGGGGATGGATGGATAGATGTGGCAATGATTTTACAAGCATGCATAACACGACTACACAACTAAATATATACACCGAAAAACTTTCCATCTGTTAAAACTTATCTCATTTTGAGATGAGAAAAGTGGAGACAAGAAGAGTCCAAAGGAGAGGAAGAACTGAAAAAAGTAGATACGTGCTGCTGAGTTTATTTCCCTTATAACAGCACGCTCTCTTGCTGTATAACACGTAATATTAGTATTCATAATATGAACATGTACATAGTTATTAAGGAGAAGGTACGCATATATTAACAATAAGATAGATAGATATTTAGATACACGTGGGTAACGAGAAGCAAATAAGACTTTTTTTTACTTTTTCCAGAGAATAGCTTGGAAATCTTCTAAAGTAAAGCTTTCCACTAGCGCTACATGTGTCTTATGCTACATTGATGATGATGGAAACTCCTATCCCATAGCAAAGACTATGTCTTCTTAAGTGTAAAGAATATGCATTCCATATTATTATACTGCATTATAGTTAAACTTAATTTTGGTACAACTCACGCAGTGTGCTATATTAAAATGAATATACACACGGGAGGAAAAAAGAGATTTGTATTCCCAGCTGCTTCTCTCCACGTATGTAATGCAATGTAAAATGATTATAATATTTTTGAAGCACTTCACGAATGTCGCTCTGTGGTGGGAGCACACAGAGCTGGATGGATGGAAAGGAAGCAGCAACGTTTGTTCTCCTTCTCCTCCTCTGTATAATAACAATGATGATGGTTTTTGACGGATCGTTTTGTCATTAGTATTATGAACTCTCTATTGTAGAGGAAAATGTTTTCCAGGGAATGATATTAACCGCCATGCACTCATATATGCTGCTTGTGTCGCGGTGAACACGTCCCAGCTTTTCCTCTCTCTACACAATTTCCCTTGCCACTTGCCATCATACTAGAGTCAAATTATAACCTTAATCTGCCATGTAGGTCGACAAGGTTCAGTGACCCACTATACCCCAGTTGAACTATACCCTTTTTCGTAATAACATTATTAATAGCTATAATGAGGCATGAGACATACGTGCAAAATTTTGAATAAAACCTTTACAACATGGACAAAACATTTCAATCTAACGAAGATCATCGTGAATATGTTCGTCCATACGGAAGTATCGAAATTCCGGGTGGGATGCATGTCATTTCCTTTCTGTTCCCAGAGAAAAACATTAAATCTAAAGGGTGCAGTGAAAAATCAAGAAAATTGAATACGAATGCTAAAAATCCCTCACTTGACTAAATACATTCAGTTGTAGTGGTGGTGGGGGTAGATGAAGCGAAAAGACGGATTCCCTTTGCTAACGAGCCAGTAAATGCTCTTAATAAATAATGCTAGAGACATGACAGGAGTGCAAACGCAGCTATACACCAAACTGTTGCGAATGTATAATCTATTGATCATATTCCCAAANAAAAATCCCTCACTTGACTAAATACATTCAGTTGTAGTGGTGGTGGGGGTAGATGAAGCGAAAAGACGGATTCCCTTTGCTAACGAGCCAGTAAATGCTCTTAATAAATAATGCTAGAAACATGACAGGAGTGCAAACGCAGCTATACACCAAACTGTTGCGAATGTATAATCTATTGATCATATTCCCAAAGACTAACATACGTATTATGAAATTCATGTCTTGTACTTATTATTATCGTAAAAATTATTCTGGAAAGGCAATCTTGCATGACAAGTTTTTCATACCCGAAATCACAGCACAATTGCTTTTGTCAATAGTATTTTCCAAATCCCTCGCTGACGAGATAAAAATTGTTGAAAAAACACATTTTGTCGTCCATCATGCTTGCTAAAGTATGCAAACTAGTGATTTGTATATTAATTATAATGTTGTTTAACAACTCCTGTGATTATGATATAATAACACCATCTGCGAATGATAGTGAGCATTTAATGTAATTAGACTAGAATGGAGCATGTGCCACCAAAGTACTTTTATCTTGTACAAATTTATTGGCATCTGTTTCCTCTTTTCCATCTAAAATAGCAGCAACATGAGTTTTTAAATGCATACCATTCAACAGATGTCCTTAATGGAAAAGGTTAGTACAAGCGAGACCAGTAACTATTGTATAAAGAGAAATTCTCTGAGATGTACATTTTAACAAAAGACTTCTGGTCTGATAAATAGATATAAAGAAACTGAAAACCAGAATGAGTATTCATAAACAACTTGTTTTGTATAACCAAATGTAGTATGTACCTGTGTGAATATCATTCATTGTAAAATTGTGTTTTTAGAGGATGTCTTTTTCCGACAGTCTAGAAATGCCTACAAAAGTCCTTAAAACAAAGTTTAAAGTTGGTAAAATTAATGTATTCTACCACTCATTAAGTTACACTTTTCGCAAAGTTGGTTACAAAGATGACATGGTCAACTCTCTTAGCCTTCATCATTTCACACGCTTATCATGTTCTATCTCCCCGAATTCCCGCTGCTGCTAACTATACAATTTTACGAACTTGCTTTCATTCCATAACGTTATAAAAATTTCTTTATAGTTTACACCGTTACGCTTTGGCTTTTACAATACTTGCCCCAGTACTGTTGTGTGGAAGTTTCTACAGAATTATATAGTCCACAGCTTGTATACTTGCAATAATTCCTTGGTTCGTAAAATTACAAATGAAAACATTTGGATTGGTTGACGCAGCGGAACAGATCGGCTAAACATAACGTGGCGTGCGTGGGTGGTGAGATGAATGAAAATGTTACAAAAAATATTATTTTCCAAAATGTAAAGTTTATAATATTTTACATGAATTGTATAGAATCCTTGGCTCCATTTGGGATTGCCCATGCCCACGACTTATTTGATTCTTTGTTAATGTTATTGACTGACAAGAGACGGGAGACCGTGTCAGTTTACAGGCAGGGAATCGAGGTGAAATGTATCAACACTTCATGGTGGTAAATATTAAGAAAGTTTAGCATTTGGCACCCAGTAACTGTTCAATGACAAAAATGTTTTCATTGAGTGTTTATTAAATAACGAATGGGAATATATTTTTATAATCGATCTGCTTCTGTTTACTCTCTTTTTATACTTTTGAAAATTTTCTCTCAGCATATTTTCTGAATGCTTGTTTGTTTGAATTTGTTTATTTAGCCAATTATATCATCTCATGAACCATAATGAACTACACAGCTAAAAAGGCATTTTCCGAAAATCCATGCTTTACATAAGAAAATTGGAATGGTGACCCAATAACCGCACGAGTTTAACAGAGAAAATGAAAGAAATTATTTTCTGTAAAAAGAGCAATCGAAAAAATGTCATTTGAACAGTGGCTTTCATCAACTGTTACACGTCGCCTACTGACTCGATAAAAGCTGGTGAACGCTGAGCAATTGTAAAAGTTGATGAATAGATTTTATAGGTAGAGTAAATCAAGTAAATGGCAGCATTCACGAAGAGTATAAATACAGTGGAGTGGGTTTTGCCTGTCAAGACTTTTTGTGAATATGAATATGTGCCTTGATGTAATACATTTATGCGGGTAGAAAAAAATGTATATCTAATATAAAGAAAGAATCTACTACAAAACTCTTACACAATTTACACTTTCATTCAAAACAGTTTTACACATGACAGGGTTCTGGGATATCTCATCTTGTCTCAAGATTCATTTTTTTCTGCCTCAAGAAAATCGCTTATGCACCTGAGCGAGGAAATTATTGCTCTGTAAAGTGCGTCATATATATTCTTTTAATCTAACTTATATATCTACAAGCTTCTAGGTCCCAGCAGGATATAGTGGAACACCTTAGCTCAAGTGATAGAAAAGCCCCCATCCAATTTAAAAGGAAGGTAAAAGGTGGACATTTAACCTTCTTACAGTTAACGATATTAGCAACGGCCTTTTCCCATTTATTCTATTACGAAAACGACCGTCTGTATTACACATTTTGTATATCGTGAAAAGGATATACTCGATTCCTGCTGCTTCTTTTCCTATTGCTATTTCGGTACGTATGTACATTTTACATCTCAATATCTTATGTACAAATAATACCTAACCTAATATTGAGTCTCAGAATAGCGAAAAACGCTTCAGTCAATACTGATATTTGCATTTATTTGAAAAATTCCCTTTTTTAACTCTTTCTACGCACACGAATTTTCAAATGATGAAATATAAAGAGATTTATGGGAAAATATGAAGCATGCATAATAGGTAGGTATATATACTATCCTCCAAGGACTCTGAAATTTTCATGGAATAGGTCCATTTCAAACGATTTTGCTGACATCAACAATAAACAAAATAGATCTTTCTCCTTTTTTAGATGTATTCATTGTACCCACTGACATGGTGCTCTGTGCCTATTTTTCACAGTGAATACACCCACGAATTAAAGTAGAATGAGAAGATTGTTGATTTTTTTAATATTTGAACGTTTAACTAAAAAGGTTTATTGGCTATTGAAAATTCATTTGTGACGTCGGTTTTTCAATACTATTACATCCAAATAAGCTTTTAAAAACTTTTTCTTCTTCAATATTTCCATAATATTTCTGTGAATGTAATTTACACAGTTATAGGTACATCCAGATACATTAAAGCAGAGAAAAACTTTCCGATATTTTTGTTGGATGGACTAAATGTCCCTTACCTTTCCGTAGGCCGCAGCATCGGAAGCTGCTCCCCCCGACCCTGCCGGTCCAAAACCACCTGGTGACGCTCCTTGCATTGGCCACCACTTTTACTACTTTCTCCGTGCTTCACTCCAGTCGCGTAACGATTTTACTGTATCACCACACTTGTGTACTGAGACCATCCGTATTCTCAGTAGAATACCAATTTTTCACGTAAAATATTATTCTGACGATTTCTTTATCCTTTCCCGTAAATATTAGTTACTTTACAACACGCCAATCGCCCACTCTCTATCGGCTTTTTCTCATGATTGAAAAATTATACTTTGTATTATTCTTATATACAACAAATATATGTGTTAAATTGATTTGGAAATATTATATACTAAGTTACTCCGCTTCTGGATGGCACTGACATTCATGAAATTTTTTCTGATGGAAAAGCAATCATTGTAGTAGTAGTTTGATTTATTATGACATGTTTCGAAACGTCGAACGTTGACTGCACATCAAAAAGAGGGTACGACTGCATAACTAACCCTGACGTATTTCTTTACTATCAAGGGTGAAGGAGTTGACGTTGACTGGTATATTTTTTGCATTGAAATATACCTAACAATAATATATATCTTTTTATATATCTTTTTTATTCCGATAAAATTTTACTATTTTCTTGCAATAAAAAATTCCTGTGTTTCGTACGTACATTTGATATTTTCGTGAAATTCTACTAGAACTATCACTGCTTCATGGAAACTCGCTATCCTCATCATCAAATCCGGCACAACTCTCTAGAACCAACAGCAGCAGCCCAGGATTATATATTTTTTCGGGGAACTTGTGACAAGTCTTGTAAAAATTCTTTTGTTTGAGCTACTGCAACAACACATCAATC
Organism: Coecobrya sp. COE2; assembly: GCA_027743765.1. Taxonomy (NCBI): domain Eukaryota; kingdom Metazoa; phylum Arthropoda; class Collembola; order Entomobryomorpha; family Entomobryidae; genus Coecobrya; species Coecobrya sp. COE2. Next base: position 6,529 of record JAHZMV010000904.1, read on the forward strand.
CTGATAGAAAATGGCTTCTCTCTGCTGCTCAGAACAGTCACACACACTCAAAACAACACTCACTTTCTCTTCCCTACATTTTCCCTATTGTACTCGCATATGCAGAGATGTACCACTTCGTACCGGCAGCAGCAATGGCGTCATAGCTCACATCATCCACATCAGAACAAACACAGAGAGAAAGAGAAGAAGAAGAAGGGGACACAGACACACATGAACATACAAGGAATTTCCAGGAGAGAACAGGAACGCACATCCAAATCAAGCTGACATCAACTCTGGAGAAAAGTCCCCACTTCACACTTTCTCTATTATTTTTCGTCTTTGTTGTGTTGAATAAGTACTCCTCCTACACGAGGATCAGCATCCGACAGCTATAGTATAAAACAGAAGCCAAGTAGTAGCTTTCTCTTTTTTACCACGGCATATTATACATTATTATTATTACTATTTTTTGATATTTCTTCTATGAAATTGCCTGTAGCACTCACGGCAAGTCGTAGTATGGAGAGGGGTAATACTTCACTTAACAAAATAACTTTCACATTATTATTTTGGCTTCGTGTACGTATTGTCGACGTGAGCGAGCAATTTTACGTTCTTCTCATCTTTTCTTCCTCTTTTTATGCCCTTTTGGTATGATTTTAAAAATGATGAGGAGAAAGAGAGAGAAAGAGGGTTATAAACAAAACGTGTGCAACTTTTGATAGATCCTTTCTTCCCTTTAAACTCTTGCTAAAGTTGCTCTGCTCAACAGAAATGGATATAAGCTGCTACTATATATGCTGGAATCTCTCTGTCTCCTCCCGCGAGTGTGTGAAAATATACGAGATTTTTTATTGAACTTGAGAGTAACTTCTTGATTACTTCCAGCAACAAATCACAAATTCACTTTTTTTTCTCCTTCTTCTCTTATTCTACTCCGTCTCGTATATATAAAAAAAATCTTGCTTTCTTTTTTCTACCACACACGACCAGCCGACCAGCAGAGGAGAACAGAAGCAGATTTTCCTTGGTACTCCTGTGTGTATGATGTGTAGTTACCACATTCCTTCACGATTCATACTTTGGTTTGTCGAATCCTGATGTCTCACCACCACAAGAACCTGTAAAGAAAGGGAACCAAAAAACTCTGGAGAACCGATATGCATTATTTTTTTCTCTTCTCTTCAAGTCCTATTATATCTGTACTAAAAAGAGAGAGAGAGAGAAAGAGTCCAATTTTTTTTGTTTGTCCGAAAAAATCTGTAGGCAGTCATTCGTCATGTATTATAGATATCTCTGTTTTCTCTACTATTGTTATTATTGTTTGTTATTATTACGAGCGTCTCTGCAATTTTTTTTTCTATTGAAAGCAGAAAAATAGGGACAACTACCAGAGGATCAGTCAGGGCAAAAAAATAGTTGTGTACTTTTCGTCTTTCTTTATTTTTCCTGTTCTATTTTTTGGGGGAAAGGGACAATGGCTATCACTTGAACCTGCTAGGTATTATTATTATTATTTATTATTATTATAGAACAAGACAACTTTTCGTTATATTTTTTTGCATGAAAAAAGCCGAGAAAGGGAAGTAAGTAGTAGAAGTAGTGTGGTAAGCAAAAAGAGAGAGAGAAAGAGAGAGTCGAGCAGTAGCAAATATGGTACAACTACTATAAAATGTGCTTATTTGTACGTTTGTTTCTCTGTCTATAGGAGAAATATAGGAGGAGAGAAAAACCTGGTGTGTGTTTGTAGTAGTAAAAAAAGTACAAGAGTATTATTGGTAGTAGTCGTCGTCTGATAAATATTACACCGTACACCCAAAAACAAACGGTTAGTCCCAAGTCTAAGCTTATGTGTTTGTAAACGGAGGAAGAGGCTGATGGATGTGCCTTATCCCTTCCTTAGACTGGGTGACTAAGTGGATGGATGGATGGATAGAGAGAGGAGTGAGTGAGCTCCGTGAAGGTCTCTTATTCTACACACAAGTTTTGTTTAAAAGCTCGAAGAAACTATGAGATGATCTGTGTGCAGAAAAGGATATATAGAGAAGAAATACACTATTTCTATTCTATTTTGTGCGAGCCACCACCACCACCACCATCAGAAACATTTAAAGATAAAGTGAAATAGATATGATGATGATGAATATACTCTCTTTCGGGCTTTTTTTCCTGTGGAGAGACGGGAGACCTATATCACGACTGCCATTTCAACGACGAGGACGACATGAAACTATAAAGTTGTGTAAAAGCAGTGTATATGTAGGTAAGACTGCTGTTGTACGCATACCTATGAAAGACCAGTTGAGTATGAAAAACTGGCAACGTAAAATTTTTCAAGAGGATGATCTTTGTGGCTCCTGCTGCTCTTGTTGCAAATGCGAGAATATACTATTGCCACTTATTACTTTATATTACATACATTATATGATTTTCAGGAGTACATGCTCGCTCACACATGCACACAAAAGACGTGCATTTCTCTCTGCGAATACAAGCCAAATATAAAAAGAAAATGGATTTCAAAGTTTTTTTTGCGATAGATACATAAAACACACACGTAACAGGCACGGAGAGAGAGTGCAACAGCAGCAGCAACAACAACGATATTTCAAGTGGTGAGATATAAGAAAATATGTGGTGACGTGAGATGATGTTTGAAAAAATGATTGTTGTGCTTCTTTCTTGTGCTGTAGCAGTGGAAGAAGCAGTAGCTGTAGAAATAGTAAAGTAGTAACAAAAAATGTGTACGAGAAAGTTTTGGTTTCGGCACGGTCTCACCGCCACCACCACGACTGTCTCATCTAGTTGATTTTTTATACTTTAAGCTCTTTCACAAAAAAATCCCCTTTGCACTGATACATACTATTGAAGAAGAAGAGAAGAAGACACCACACCACATTCCCTTCTTCATTTCCCATCCTCCTTTCATTTTGCGAAAAAAAGCAGCAAAAAGGTTGTGCGATGGTAGTGCAGACAGAAATGATTATGATGACGTTGATTGTAGTAGTCGTAACACAATGACGAGAGGAAAGAATGATGACTGTGGACGTTTTTTTACTCACTCTGCTATATAGCTTTCTAGAAACGTAGTCGTAATAACATTCGTGCCTCATTGCCATTGCTCAGCAGAGAAAAGAGAATGCACATTGATGAGCATTTATTTTTTCATACATTCATAATAGGCATTACTACTACCACCACAAAAGATAATATTGCATACACGTAAATTGCTGTTAAAGAAAGCTTTATGCAAAAAGGAAAAGAAGTCTTTTCCTTCTCATTCCTTGTTACAGCGAAGGATTAAGGGGGTTTCCTGAAAAACCAACAAAACTTGTAACTTGCTTGTCTGCCTACCTGCTTTCTTATTTAGGTATTTATAAAAATATACAGGCGCAAATGATATATACCTTCACTCTTTTAATAGGTAATGATAATATATACACATACATATATATAAACTGTTAGACACACATGTATTTAGGTATTCATTTATCTTGTTCACTGGCTGCTTCCTGCTTGAAAGAATTTACCTTTTGTTACAAACTTTTTTTTTCTGTTATGTGAGCCTCAGAGAAGAGGGGTCTGTCTGGCGCAAAGAAAATTTTTCCTGCACTCTGATTCCCCAATTGTGCTATAACCCAATACAAAAAAATGCTCATGTGTGTTTATTCATTGTTTGAGATAGTAGTGCAATGGCATGCTTCGCTAACACTACTACTACACATGTATACATAGTCAATCCATATTCACGTTAAATATATTTCGATAGCTTTGTACAAAAGTAAGAAGTGAGTCGATGGGTCGTGCAAAAATCTTTTATTTTTCTTCCTGGTTTCCTTTCTTTTCCCCCATCTCTGATCCTGCCCCTGTCTCTACATCATTCAGAGTTACACATATATACTCCGGAAAACGAAAAAGTTGCTGATCTGATAATAATAATAGTCTCTTACATAAAGCTTAAAATACAGTGATAGAGGAGTAACATTGATATAAATAC